>SJYC01112152.1:0-13544 GCA_006408675.1 Madoqua kirkii | reverse complement strand
AGGTGAGTACTATGTAATTAAGTAATCCTTGTTATACAGGAAAAAAAGTGTTAGATATAAATACTGCTACCACAGCTAACAGAAATGTTATCATTAAGTGTTTTCTACATTTTGAGGAAGGTAATAAATATTCCTAGGTCTCTATGTGTGTCCTTTTTTAATTTTTTTGAAAGAAGCATTAAAGATATTGACTATCCAGTTCTAGCAGGGAAATAGAAAAACACAAAATACATAGTATCAAATACTTTTTGAGAGCAAACCTGTTTGTCAACTTTGTCTACCAGAAATGGCATCATTAACTGTCTCACTATCATAAAGCAACTCTGATAGCTCTCATAATTCTTAATTCTCTAAGTTGAAATAGACGCACTTTGCAAAATGTCAGTTCTCAAGCTGATCTCTGGGTTTGTGTGTGTGTGTGTGTGTGTGTGTGTGTGTGTGTGTGTGTGTGTTAATGGATAATTTCCATGAACTCATTCATCTTGCTATATGGGGCACAGCTAGTTTCTGGTGAACTGACTTGGTAATAAGTTTGATCTCTTGACTACTTCTAAATCATTAATACAATTCACATACTTGTGTCTAGGTAAACTCAACACCCACTAAATTTAGAGTTATGTTATCACCATTAATTCTGGCAAAAAAATTTTATGGCAGTGTGGAATATTGACAAAACTAGACTTTTCAGAGTGGATCAAAGAATTGTGTGTCTGAGAAAGGAAAGGTTGACATGATGTACTGTTACAATTCAGAACCAAATATGTACATCAGACTCATTTTCAACAAGCCCTAGCCACCTTCACAATGTGTCCGATTTTCATCAAACTTTTTTTTTCCTTTTTCCTCCTATTTTTGGTCTCTTTACCCTCTTTTCCCTTCCGGAACTTGGCCTTACTTATATCTTAAATTTTTCTCAGGACAAACTTGCTGAAAAATTCCTGAAGAAAAGTTATGATGCTCCTTTAATTACTAATTCAACATATTTAATTAAGCAGTTTTTCTGAAAAATCAAAAGGGGAAAGAATATGCTAGAAAAATACTTGTGGGTCTATGTGTTTTTCCAACATCTCCTGAGTGAATTGTCTTGATTGTGTTTGATAAATCATTTGGAGGCATACATAAAAGAAATTTGACGCAACGATTTATAGGCAGAGACAATATTTATGCTCAAATTTGAGCTAATTTTCTCTATGGTTTTGTTGCTTTCCACTTGTAAAAGATTACGTTTAATTCATTCAATTCAGATGATTTCAGACTTTGTCCCTGTAAGTAATATTAATTGTATTTGAATTGCAAATGACCACATAATCTCATTTTAAATTTCAAGCCCGAGGACCAAAGCCCGAGTACTAAAATCCAAACAGATGTTCAACATGAAGAATGTTTACAGACTTACTGAATGAAATGTTTTTGGTCACTAAATTTTTTTGGATTAACAAAACGTTTTTTAAAAAAAGAAACCCATTTTTGCGTGTGGCGTCATTTACACAGCAATTGTGTGTGCAATGGATTATTATAACTCTTTAGTTTCTATATTACAGTGTTTGTGATATACAGAATTGTGTTTGTAAAGTAAATAACTCAATTTTTACTTATTAGAGGTGAAAGGGACTAGTTTTACCCTCAGTCTTAAGCAAATTTTTCGTGGTTTAAGGGAAGAAAATAATGGCTTTTCAAATATTGGGCAACAATGAAGTTTGCGATATTGGAGAGGAGGATAATGAGCAAGCTTAGTCTTACAGTTACACGAACTTAGTGCCTAAGGAGTTTCCATTCATTCCTTAGGAGAGAATGCAAGCAAAACTATTCAGTGACCTTATACCAAGGAGAAAGACAAGATTCAAAGATTTGATAGGACAAGGAGCTGGGATTCCTAGGACAGAATGGAGCGGGATGGGGGTGGGGGGCAAGTAGAGAAAGACACACAGAGAATTAGCTTTAGAGATCTACCAAAAGTTCCCTCCTCTTAAGTCTTTAGCTAAATACTGATCAGTGCATGAATCTGAGCAAACTGCCAAGCCAGGGAAAGAACTACTTATAAAGTACATACAGAGAAGTCCTTAAGAGTTGACATTCTCAACAGTCAGGATAGAAAAACCTTATAAAACATGGATGATTGTGTACAGAGTTTGAAAACTGTATTGCCTAAGTAGTGGAGAAAAAAGGCTTTTTGTTCCCACCTAGCAAAGCTCAGAAGCAAATTTCCGAAAAGATCAGACTATTCCCACATGACTTGAGCATTACAGAAATAAAAGTTTGAATACTTAAAAAAAAAAAAAAACAAGAATATTTGAAGAAATAATCAGAAAATTTTTCAGAAAAGAAAAAAGAAGTTCGATGAACAAAGCACAGGAAAGTTAAGACATCTTTAAAAAGACATATCATAATCAAATTGATTAATAATACCAATAACAGAAAAATCTTAAAGACAGCTTGAGAAAAAAGACATGTACTACAAAGAAATAGAGATAGGATGACACATTGTTTCAATCAGGAAACAATACAAAACAACGTTCTAATGTACCAAAAGAAAATAAACTTGTCAATCTGGAAGTTTATATCCAGTATAAAACCTTCCAAACACTAAGACAGAATATTTTTCTAGGGTACAAAATATAAAACAAAACAAAACAAACAAAAACTACTATTAGACCTGCAATATAAGAATGTCAATGTAAGTCCTTTATGTAAAAGGCGGATCATACCAGATAGATGTCTGGATCTACAAAAATGAAAGAAGAGCATAAGAGTTAGTAGATATAGGTATACATAAATTAATTTTTAAATTAAGAATCAATTTAAAGAAAATTTTAAGCAAAAATTGCATTGTGGAGGGTTACAATACATACAATTTTGCAGCAGCAAAATTTATGATAACAATATTAAAAATGCTGGGATAGGTGAAATGTTCAGTTTTATATAATGTAATAGAATATTACTTGAGGTAGACCATAATAAGTTAAAGATACATTGCAGAATTCCTGAAAGAAAGAACAAAATACACACAGGAAATTAGAACTAATAAACTACAATAGAGATAAAATGAAATAATAAAAGGTAATTAATCCTAAACAAAGCAAAAAATGGGGGAGAAAGGAACAAAGAACAAATGGAACATACAAAAGAATAAAAATGGTAGATTTAAACCTAGTCATGTCAATAGTCACATTATATATAAATGGTCTAAACACCTCAGCAAAAGGGAGATCTTGTCAATTTATTAGTCTGTATAAAAAAGTAAAAGAAGGAAATGGCCTCACACACAAAGACTCCCTCAGACTGAGAAAGGAACAAAGAACAAATGGAACATACAAAAGAATAAAAATGGTAGATTTAAACCTAGTCATGTCAATAGTCACATTATATATAAATGGTCTAAACACCTCAGCAAAAGGGAGATCTTGTCAATTTATTAGTCTGTATAAAAAAGTAAAACTATTTGTTTCCTTGAAAAAACTGACATTAAATTAATGCTTCACTGGAGTTGAAAGTAATACCATTCTAATACTAATGGAAGAGAGGTTGAAATGCTTATATGTAAATTACAAAGATTTACTAGTGATAAAGAAGGTCATTTCATAAAGATAAAACTGACAATCAGGAAGCTTTAACATAATATGTTCATGTTCCTAACAGCAAGCTTCCAAATACATGAAGCAAAAGTTGTCATAGTTAAGATATACCAGTTCACAATGATAGTCAAATATGTCAACACCACTCTCTCAATAATTGACAGAAAATATACAACAAAACTTGAATCTGTAGAAATGCAGAAGACAGGAACAATACTATCTCACATATGTAATCTAATTGACGTTAAAGATTACCATTTTGCTCAACATCAGGATATACAATTTTTAAAGTGCATACAGATGTTTTCAGTCAAACCATATTCCAAGTCATGAAACAAATCTCAATAAATTTTGATTATTCAAGTAATACAAAATATAACCATAATAAAATTAAATTATCAGTAAAAAATAAAAAGATGTTTTTAAAAGTCTCCAAAGTTTGGGGACTAAATAATTTGCAAGGAGCAAAAGTTAGAGAGTAATGCAAAAGGAAGATTGGAAAGTATTTTAAACTGGATGAAAATGAAAAAAATAAAAATAAAAAATTGTGCTGTGCAGCCATAGTATTTCCCAGAAGGAGATTTATAGCAATTTTGAAAAAGTCAGGAAGTTTACAACATCTTTTAAAACTAAAAAACAAAATGAAACAAAATAGCAGCAAAATAAGATCAAAGGAAATGATAAATAAAATAAAAGAATCCAATGAAACAAAACAGAGAAAGAGAAAACCAATGACATAAACCCTGGCTCTCAAAGAAAACCAATAAAATTCATGAATCCTTAGTCAGATTAATAATACAAGATGAGAGACAGACAATCACTGAAGAACTTACAAAGATGGGAAAGGATGATAAGGAAATAATATAAACAAATTTATGTCAATATCTTCTATAATTTAGTTGAAAGGGAAAAATTATTTGAAAGTATTTCTACTAGACTGCTAGAGCTTCTGAAGAAGAGATATAAAGAAAGAAAGAAATGATAGATACAGATAATATGAACAGACTTTATCTATTAAAGAATCTGAATTTATTACTGCAAATTACCTTACCAAGGAAGGTTCAGACCCAGAAGACATTGCTGGTGAATTCATTTAAGATGAAATAATGCCAATTCTACATAAACTTTTCCAAAAAGTTAACAAGAAGGAAATACACCTCAATGTATACTGGACTCACCTTATTCCAGTATTGCTTCATCTTAATTAATAATATTATTTTTAAATGTTTATATTATAAGATACTAAGGTCTTCTCTGTAGCTCAAATGGTAAAGAAATAGCTGCAATGCAGGAGACCTGGGTTTGATCCCTAGGTCAGGAAGATCCTCTGGAGAAGGGAATGTCAATCTGGTATTGGGCTTTCTTTGTGGCTCAGCTGATAAAGAATTGCAGAGTCCGACACGAGTGAGTGACTAACACTACTCCTATTAGGTATTAAGGGGTCAGGGCTCCAACATGTGAATTTGTAGGGTTACAACTCAACTCATGACAAACCTCAAACACATTATGATGAGGGAGAGAATCCAGACTGAAAAAGCTACATACCCCGTCATTCCAATTATATGACTTTTTTGGAAAAATCAATACTGTAGGGACAGAAAACAGATCTGTAGTTCTCAGAAATTGAGGTAGAGAAGGATACACAGAATTTGAATTTTTTGGAGTGATAGAACTGTTCTATACTTTGATTGTGGTAAAGCTTATATGATTGCATTCACTTGTTAAAGCTTGTTGAACTATACAAAAAAAGGGTAAATTTTATGTTAATTTTACTTTAAAAAAAGAATGTATAAAAAAATTAATGGTTGCCACTTATGGATATTTCTACTTAAAACGTTACATTTCCATGGACAGAAATTAACTTTACTATATAGTGAGACTGGAAATATAAAGGCTTCTATTCATTATCAGCCACCAACAAAGCAGAAAATTGATTTAATTTTTTTGGAAAGTAATTGGATAAAAAGATGTATCTATATATAGAGAGTCTGCTTTCTGATAGATAAGACTAGGAGGGTTGTGGAAACTTCTTGATGTGAGGGACTCGTTAAGTTCAGTCACTCGGTCATGTCCTATTCTTTGCAACCCTATGGATTGCAGCACACTAGGCTTCCCTGTCCATCACTAACTCCCATAGCTTTCTCAAACTCATGTCCATTGAGTCTGAGATGCCATCCAACCATCTCATCCTTTGTCGTTTCCTTCTTCTCCTGCCTTCAGTCTTTCCCAGCATCACAATCTTTTTCAATGAGTCAGTTCTTCCCATCAGGTGGCCAAACTAGTGGAATTTCAGCTTCAGCATCAGTCCTTCCAATGAATATTCAGGACTGATTTCCTCTAGGATGGACTGATTGGATCTCCTTTCAGTCCAAGGGACCCTCAAGAGTCTTCTCCAACACCTCAGTTCAAAAGCATCAATTCTTCAGTGCTCAGCCTTCTTTGTAGTCCAACTCTCATATCCATCAATGACTACTGGAAAAACCATATCTTTAACTAGATGGACATTTGTTGGCAAAGTAACGTCTCTGCTTTTTAATATGCTGACTAGGTTGGTCATAGAATTCCTTCCAAAGAGTAAGTATCTTTTAATTTGATGGCTGCTATCACCATCTGGAGTGGTTTTGGAGCCCTACCCCCCAAATAAAGTCTGTCACTGCTTCCAAACAAAGCTTTATTAAAAAAGCTAGTAGAGCTGATGGAATTCCAGCTGAGCTACTTCAAATCATAAAAGATGAGGTTGTGAAAGTGCTGCACTCAATATGGCAACAAATTTGGAAAACTCAGCAGTGGCCATAGGAGTGGGAAAGGTCAGTTTTTAT
The DNA here is from genome assembly GCA_006408675.1 of Madoqua kirkii. Taxonomy (NCBI): domain Eukaryota; kingdom Metazoa; phylum Chordata; class Mammalia; order Artiodactyla; family Bovidae; genus Madoqua; species Madoqua kirkii. Next base: position 7,153 of record SJYC01112152.1, on the reverse strand, counting down.
TCCAATCCCAAAGAGAGGCAATGCCAAAGAATGCCTAAGCTACTGCACAATTGCACTCATCTCACAAGTTAGTAAATAATGCTCAAAATTATCTAAGCCAGGCTTCAGCAGTACATGAACCATGACTTCCAGATGTTCAAGTTGGTTTTAGGAAAGGCAGAGGAACCAGAAATCAAATTGCCAACATCAGTTGTATCATTGAAAAACCAAGAGCGTTAAAGAAAAACATCTATTTCTGCTTTATTGACTGTGCCAAAACCTTTGACTGTGTGGATCACCACAAAACATGGAAAATTCTGAAAGAGATCAGAATACCAGATCACCTGACCTGACTCTTGAGAAACTTGTATGCAGGTCAGGAAGCAACAGTTAGAACTGGACATGGAACAACAGACTGGTTCCAAATAGGAAAAGGAGTACATCAAGGCTGTATATTGTCACCCTGCTCATTTAATTTATATGCAGAATACATCATGAGAAACTGGGCTGGATGAGCACAAGCTGGAATCAAGATTGCTGGGAGAAATATCAATAATCTCAGATATGCAGATGACACCACCCTTATGGCAGAAAGTGAAGAAGAACTAAAAAGCCTCTTGATGAAAGTGAAAGAAGAGAGTGAAAAAGTTGGCTTCAAGCTCAACATTCAGAAAACAAAGATCATGGCATCTGGTCCCATCACTTCATGGGAAATAGATGGGGAAACAGTGGAAACAGTGTCAGACTATATTTTTGAGCTCCAAAATCACTGTAGATGGTGATTGTAACCATGAAATTAAGAGATGTTTACTCATTGGAAGGCAAGTTAATGACCAACGTATACAGCATATTAAAAAGCAGAGATATTACTTTGACAACAAAGATCCATCTAGTCAAGACTATGGTTTTTCCAGTAGTCATATGAATGTGAGAGTTGGACTATAAACAATGCTGAGTGTCAAAGAATTGATGCTTTTGAACTGTGGTGTTGAAGAAGATTCTTGAAAGATCTTTGGACTGCAAGGAGATCAAACCTGTCTTTCCTAAAGTAAATCAGTCCTGAATATTCATTGGAAGGACTGATGCTGAAGATGAAACTCCAATATTTTGGCCACCTGATGTGAAGAACTCACTCATTGGAAAAGACTCTGATGCTGGGAAAGATTGAGGGCAGGAGGAACAGGGGACGACAGAGGATGAGATGATTGGATGACATCACCAACTCAGTGGACATGTTTGGGTAAACTCTGGAAGTTGGTGATGGACAGGGAAGTCTGATGTGCTGTGTGGTACATGGGGTTGCAAAGAGTCAGACACTACTGAGTGTCTGAACTGAACTGAACTGAACAGTTTCCATGTTTTGCCATCTATTTGCCATGAAGTAATGTGTCCAGATCCCGTGATCTTAGTTTTCTGAATGTTAAGTTTTAAGCCAGCTTTATCCCTCTCCTCTTTCACTTTTATCAAAAGGCTTTTTAGTTCTTCTTTGCTTTCTGCCTTAAGGGTGGTGTCATCTGTATATCTGAAGTTGTTGATATTTCTCCTGGCAGTGTTGATTCCAGCTTGTGCTTCATCTATGCCAGCATTTCTCATGATGTAGTCTGCGTGTAAGATAAATAAGCAGGATGACAAGACACAGCCTTGACATACTCCTTCCCAGTTTGCAACCAGTCTGTTGTTCCATGTCCTGTTCTAACTGTTGCTTTTTGGCCTGCATACAGATTTCTCAAGAAGCAGCTCAGGTGGTCTGATATTCTCATCTCTTTAAGAATTTTCCACAGTTTGTTGTGATCCACACAAGGCTTTGGCATAGTCAATAAAGCAGAAATATATGCTGTCTTGCTTTTTCTATGATCCTATGGATGTTGACAATTTGATCTGGTTCCTATGCATTTTCAACATCCAGCTTGAACATCTGGAAGTTCACAGTTCATGTATTGTTGAAGCCAAGCTTGGAGAATTTTGAGTATTACTTTGCTAGCATTTGAGATGAGTGCATTAATTCTGCAGTAGTTTAAACATTGTTTGGCATTGCCTTTCTTTGGGATTAGAATGAAAACTGACTTTTGCCAGTCCTGAGGCCACTGCTGAGTCTTCCAAATTTGTTGCCATATTGAAATGCAGCATTTTAACAGCATCATCCTTTAGGATTTGAAATGGCTCAACTGGGAGGGACAGGCTGTGGGGAAAAGAGGGTATTGCTCTGATAAGTAGGGCCAGGCTCATTAAATCTTAATCCAACATTCTGCTGATGGGTGTGGCTATGTTCCCTTCCTGTAGTTTTGCCAAAACTGTGAGGCCAAACTGTAGTAGGGGTAATGGTGTTAATGGCAGTCTCCTTCAAAAAGACTTATGCCTGCTTGCAATGGCTCCCAGGACTGTTGTATTCAATGCTCCTGACCCCAAAGCAAGCCACAGTCAACCCACGCCTCTACTGGAGGTTCCTGAACACTCACAGGCAAGTATGGCTCAGTCTCTTGTGGGGATATTCCTCCTTCCTCCTGGGTCCTGGTGCCCACAAGGTTTTGTCTGTGTCTTTGAAGAGTCTGTTACCCAGTCCTGTGGAAATTCTGTAATCAAATCCCACTGGCCTTCAAAGACAAAATCCATGGGGGTTCTCAGTCTCTTTGCCAGATCCCCAGGTTGGTCCTAGAACTTTTGCAAAAGTGCGAGACCTTCTTTTTATAATGGTTGCCTGAGGAGACCTTATAAAAAGCTGTGAAAAAAAGAGAAGCAAAAGGCAAAAGAGAAAAGAAAAGATATACCCATTTGAATGCAGAGTTCCAAAGAACAGCAAGGAGAGATAAGAAAGCCTTCCTCAGTGATCAATGCAAAGAAAAAGAGGAAAACAATATCATGGGAAAGACTAGACATCTCTTCAAGAAAATTAACTGTCTTATGACTCAGCAGTCCCACTGCTGGGCACACACACCGAGGAAACCAGAATTGCAATGTACACATGTACCCCAATGTTCATTGCAGCACTGTTTATAATAGCCAGGACATGGAAGCAACCTAGATGTCCATCAGCAGATGAATGGATAAGAAAGCAGTGGTACATATACACAATGGAGTATTACTCAGCCATTAAAAAGAATACATTTGAATCAGTTCTAATGAGGTGGATGAAACTGGAGCCGATTATACAGAGTGAAGTAAGCCAGAAAGAAAAACACCAATACAGTATACTAACGCATATATATGGAATTTAGAAAGAGGGTAACGATAACACCGTATATGAGACAGCAAAAGAGACATAGAGGTATAGAACAGTCTTTTGGACTCTGTAGGAGAGGGAGAGGGTGGGATGATTTGGGAGAATGGCATTGAAATATGTATAATATCCTATATGAAATGGATTGCCAGTCCAGGTTAAATGCATGATACTGGATGCTTGGGGCTGGTGCACCCGGACGACCCAGAGGGGATGGTACGGAGAGGGGGTGGGGTTCATGATGGGGAACACGTGTATACCTGTGGCGGATTCATGCTGATGTATGGCAAAACCAATACAATATTTTAAAGTAATTACCCTCCAATTAAAACAAACCAATTTATATGAAAAAAAAAAAAAGAAAATTAGAGATACCAAGGGAACATTTCATGCAACAATAAGCACAATAAAGGAAAGAAATGGTATGGACCCAACAGAAGCAGAAAATATTAAGAAGACATGGCAAGAATACATAGAAGAACTATAGAAAAAAGATCTCCATAACTCATATAATCACGATGGTATGATCTCTTATCTAGAGCCAGACATCCTGGAATGCAAAGTGAAGTGGACCTTAGGAAACATCACTATGAACAAAGCTAGAGGAGGTGGTGGAATTCCAACTGAGCTATTTCAAATCCTAAAAGATGATTCTATAGAAGTCCTGCCATCAATATGTCAACAAATTTGGAAAAGCCAGCAGTGGCTGCAGGACTGGAAAAGTCAGTTTTCATCTCATCCCCAAAGAAGAACAAAGCCAAAGAATGTTCAAACTACCACACAATTGCACTGGTCTTACACACTAGCAAAGTAATACTGTAATTCTCTAATCCAGGCTTCAACAGTATGTGAACCAAGAACTTACAGATGTTCAGCCTAGATTTAGAAAAGGCAGAGGTATGAAACATCAAATTGCCAACATCCTTTGGGTCATAGAAAAAGCAAGAAAGTTCCAGAAAAACATTTACTTCTGCTTTATTGACTATGCCAAAGCCTTTGACTGTGTGCATAACAACAAACTGTGGAAAACTCTTAAAGAGATGGGAATACCAGACCACCTTACTTGCCTTGGGAGAAATCCTGTAGGTAGGTCAAAAAGCGACAATTAGAATAGGACATGGAACAACAGACTGGTTCCAAATTGGGAAGGAGTACATCAAGGCTGTATGTCAGCCCACTTATTTAACTTCTATGCAGAGTACATCATGAGAAATGCTGGACTGGATGAAGCACAAGCTGGAATTGAGATTGCTGGAAAGATATTATTAATTTCAGATATGCAGATGACACGACCTTTATGGCAGAAAGTGAAGAGAAACTAAAGAACATCTTAATGAAATTGAAAGAGGAGAATGAAAAAGCTGGCTTAAAACTCAACATTTAAAATCTAAGATCATGGCATCTGGTTCCATCACTTCACTGCAAATAGATGGGGAAACAATGGAAGCAGTGCCAGACTTTATTTTCTTGGGCTCCAAAATCACTGCAGATGGTGACTGCAGCCATAGAATTAATAGATGCATGTTTCTTGGACAAAAAGCTATGACCAAACTAGACAGCATATTAAAAAGTAGAGACATGACTTTTCCAACAAAGGTTCATCTAATCAAAGCTATGATTTCTCCAGTGGTCATGCATGGATGTGAGATCTGAACTATAAAGAAGGCTGAGCACTGAAAAATTGATGCTTTGGAACTGTGGTGTTGAAAAAGATTCTTGAAAGATCCTTGGACTTCAAGGAGATCAAACTTGTCAATCCTAAAGGAAATCAGTCCTGAATACTCAATGGAAGGACTGATACTGAATTTGAAACTCCAATAGTTTGGCCACCTGATGTGAAGAACTTACTCATTAGAGAAGACTCTGATGCTGGGAAAGATTGAAAGCAGGAGGAGAAGGGGACAACAGAGATGGTTGGATGGCATCACCAACTCAATAGATATGAGTTTGAGCAAGCTCTGGGAGATGGTGAAGGACAGGGAAGCTTAGCGTGCTACGGTCCATGGGGTTGCAAAGAGTCAGATACGACTGAGCATCTGAACAGCAACAACAATGTATATATGTATGTATGCACTTCATACCATTTATAAATCCTATTTGGCTCAGAGGTTAAAGCATCTGCCTATAATGCAGGAGACCTGGGTTGATCCCTGGACTGGGAAGATCCCCTGGAGAAGGAAATGGCAACCCACTCCAGTATTCTTGCCTGTAGAATTCCATGAACAGAGGAGCCTGGTGGGCTACAGTCCACCGGGTCGCAGAGTCTGACATGACTGAGCGACTTCACTTTCTTTTCTGGGCTTCCCTGGTGGCTCAAAGAGTGTACCCACAATGTGGGAGACCTGGGTTTGATTCCTAGGTTAGGAAGATCCGCTGGAGAAGGAAATGGCAGCCCACTCCAGTATTCTTGCCTGGAAAATCCCATGGACAGAGGAGCCTGGCGGGCTACAGTCCATGGGGTCACAAAGAATCAGACACAATTGAGCTACTACCACACACATACCACAGATTCCTAAGGAAATAAAGTTGTGCTTACAAAGATGCCCAAATGTTGTAAACATATTATCAAGAGGGAAGTATGGAATTCAAGTAATGTTTGTATAATTGGGATATCAGGAAGCCTCTAAAATAATGAAGTAGATTTATATTTATTGACCCAAATGTTGTTCATTGTATAGTGGATTAATGTTATGAGGTAGAGGAAATCCACATGTCCCTTTTCTTGAGAACTACAGCAATCCCTGTTCAACTCATATAAGAGGAACAATGACTCTCTCTTTCAAGAGTTTGGAATTGAGCTTAGGAAGTTCTAGGTTTATCTGGTATGCTTACATGAACTCATTGTTTAATCTCCAGGGTTGTGAGATAGACAAAACTGTGATGGAACTATAAAAGCAAAGTAAATGTGTATAAAATAGAAGACATGAGACTTAATGGCCCCACAGAAAAAGAGAAAAATATGGTGGGGTCTCTGATGATCTGTTTGATTCCAGTATGTCTTGATCTCCACCTGCTCTTTTACACTTGGGTTTTCTGAAATATCCATTTTTCAAATTGCTTTGTCTTCTTAAGTTTATAATTTAGTTGAAAGACTGTGTTAAAAATAAAATAAAGAATTCACAGTGAAGCTTTGCTTGTGTGTGTGTGTGTGTGTGTGTGTGTGTGTGTGTGTGTATGTGTATATGAAAGAGGAAAAGAAAGAAAGAGGGAGAACAAGCAAACTGTAAGGAGATAACAAGATTGCTACTGATGAGTAGCTGTAAAACGTGAGACCATAGATGACTTCACCATATATGGCTTACATTTAGAAAATTATTTTTCATGTACAAAACAATGCATCAAACCATGCCAGTTCTAATAATTATATGTGAAAGTGTTAATTCTTTGATATTTAATTACAGTAGTTTAGAACTCTGAACTACCATCTTCTTCTCCACTTCCTAATGGATTTGCTTGCAATGAGATTCTATTTCTTCTATAATAAAAGACAGCACACACATTTAAAGCAGTTCAAAATGGATTTGAATGTTATGTCTATACCCTTTTTTCAGATTTGATATTCTGTGAAAATTTCTCATTTCTTTGTAACATGGAAACACTTTCTCATTTCCTTACCATTTCTCCTTGATGAAACTTTTCCTTAGTACCAGTCTTAATGTTGCTTTCATGATGGCTCAGTGGTAAAGAATCTGTGTGCAATGCGAGAGACATAGGAAATGTGGGTTTGTTCCTTGAGTCAGGAAGATCCCTTGGAAGAGGAAATGGCAACCCACTCCAGTATTCTTGCCTGGAAAATCCCATGAACAGAGAAACCTGGTGGGCTACCATCCATATACTTCAAAGTTCGATGTGCCTGAGCGTGCATGCATGCAATCTTACCTTCAGTGATCTTCACACAGGCAAAAGAAAAAAATATTTACCTTTCTGTAGGTAAAATGCTCATTTAATTAAAAAACAAAA
>SJYC01112151.1:0-11171 GCA_006408675.1 Madoqua kirkii | reverse complement strand
GTCATGAAGCTCTTTTTTGTACAGCTCCCTGTGTATTCTTGCTACCTCTTCTTCATATCTTCTGCTTCTGTTAGGTCCATACCATTTCTGTTCTTTATTGAGCCCATCTTTGCATGAAATGTTCCCTTGGTATCTCTAATTTTCTTGAAGAGATCTCTAGTCTTTCCCATTCTGTTCTTTTCCTCTATTTCTTTGCATTGATCTCTGAGGTAGGCTTTCTTATCTCTCCTTGTTATTCTTTGGAACTCTGCATTCAGATTCTTATATCTTTCCTTTTTTTTGTTTTTTGTTTTTCACTTCTCTTCTTTTCACAGCTATTTGTAAAGCCTCCCCAGACAGCCATTATGCTTTTTTGCATTTCTTTTCCATGGGGATGGTCTTTATCCCTGTCTCCTGTACAATGTATGAACCTCATTCCATAGTTCATCAGGCACTCTATCTATCAGATCTAGGCCTTTAAATATAGTTCTGACTTCTACTGTATAATCATAAGGGATTTGATTTACGTCATACCTGAATGGTCTAGTGGTTTTCCCTACTTTCTTCAATTTGAGTCTTAATTTGGTAATAAGGAGTTCATGATCTGAGCCACAGTCAGCTCCTGGTCTTGTTTTTGCTGACTTTATAGAGTGCCTCCATCTTTGGCTGCAAAGAATATAATCAATCTGATTTCGGTGTTGACCATCTGGTGATGTCCATGTGTAGAGTTTTCTCTTGTGTTGTTGGAAGAGGATGTTTGCTATGACCAATGTGTTCTTTTGGCAAAACTCTGTTAGCCTTTGCCCTGCTTCATTCTGTATTCCAAGGCCAAATTTGCCTGTTACTCCAGGTGTTGCTTTACTTCCTACTTTTGCATTTCAGTCCCCTATAATGAAAAGGACTTCTTTTTTTAGGTGTTAGTTCTAAAAGGTCTTATAGGTCCTCATAGAATCATTCAGCTTCTTCAGCGTTACTGGCTGGTGCATAGACTTGGATTACTGTGATATTGAATGGTTTGCTTTGGAAATGAGCAGAGATCATTCTGTTGTTTATGAGATTGCATCCAAGTACTTTATTTTGGACTCTTGTTGACCATGATGGCTACTCCATTTCTTCTAAGGGATCCCTGCCCACAGTAGTAGATATAATGGTCATCTGAGTTAAATTCATCCATTCCAGTCCATTTTAGTTCACTGATTCCTAGAATGTCAGTGTTCACTCTTGCCATCTCCTGTTTGACCACTTCCAGTTTGCCTTGATTCATGGACCTAACATTCCAGGTTCCTATGCAATATTGCTCTTTACAGCATTGGACCTTGCTTCTATCACCAGGTACATCCACAACTGTGTATCATTTTTGCTTTGGCTCCATCCCTTCATTCTTTCTGATTGGTGGTCATCAAAACTGCAAAGAGCATTCTTGAGAAAGCTGTAGATGTATCAAGAAGTATGAGGATGATGGTGATCGAGATGGTCTCCTCAGCTTGAATGATTTCAGACAGATTTCTCTCTAACCATAGCCCCCTAATTTCCATTTTCTTACACTTACTTTAGAAAACCTGTCATTGTAAATTCTCTCTCTGAGAAGAAATGCACATGAATTCTTCTCCTAGTCTTTTGCCAATTTTACAACCCAGAGAATGTCTTTCTCAAGACATTTCTCCCATGCAAATGTTCCTGAGTATTTCTTTGATTATGTGTGTGTTAGTCTCCCAGTCACGTGACACTCTTTTCGCCTGTATGGACTGTAACCCACCAGGCCCCTCCAATATGAGCAATCATATGATTACATGATTGCTTACATATGTTTAGCAAAGCATCTGCTTCATCCAGCACTCTATGGCCCAGGCAGCACTACAGATTTTCCCAGTTGCTGCCACAATGACCTCTGTGGTTTCAGCCACTTATAATGCTTAGATGGTATCAGGTGGTGAAGTGTGGGGAAGGGATACATTTGGCTTTCAATTTTTCACTATGTTCTATTCATGGGTCTCATGATAGCTTGAAAATGAGGAGGAAATACATATTAAGCAGTCTGAGTGATAGATTTATTAATACTGATAGGAATAAACATAGGTGGCTTGTTTCAGATACTGACTTTGCGTAATATCACTTAGGAGAGGAACAGAAGATGAGGCAGAAAAGATAGTTCTGGACCAAGTTGTTAAGGATTTTAACACTATGCTCCTTTTTTCTTTAGGACAAGCGGTGAGGCATTCCAAAAGATTTTAAATAATAGAATTACACAGTTAAATCTTGTTTTTAGAGTCTCCGTCTTGGTGTTAATGTGAAAGACATAATTGTGCTTAGAGGCAAGGCGACCCACTAGAGTATTAGAGTAGAAAGGATAGTTAGAGATAAATGTCTAGAGTGCAGCCAAATCATCTGGATGGAGCGAGACAAATTTGGGAGACATTAACTTGTTTAGTAAAGACTGTAGGAAATAATCCCAGGAAATTTTATACATCTGTAGCAAAGTAGGAGAGAACCCTGGGGATGATCAACATTTGTGACCACTGTGATGGGAAAAGAAAACAGAGTTGGAAGGATAAGCAGAGAAGTAGGAAGTCCAGGAAGTATTGGATTCATGAGGTCCAAGGCAGGGAAGAGATTCTGAGAAAACACCCAAATGTCTCCTGATAAGAGCTGAAAGCAGTCCTCAGATTTGGCAGGTAGTCTCATCAGTGTTGCAGTGCATGAGGGCTGTTCAGTGGAGTGCTGGGTATGGACGCTCACTGGCAATGGATTAAGAAGGCTGTAAAACAGTCAGTCATGCTAGGGCTTCTTTTGCTCCCATGGTACTGGTCTTGGGCTGACAATTTGATAATATTTTTAAAAATGTACTTGAAATGTTTATTTATCTCAGCAAATCAGGTTTAATATTCATGATATATTCTTCCCTTGTGTGGAATGAGTTTTCTTCAGAGATGTCTCATTGCTTGTGTAGTCAAAACACTGGCAACAGCTCAAGATTCATGTCCTCTTCATTTTACCAGATGTACCCAGACACATCTGATTTTTACTTGGTCTCTAGAGGGGCCCTAACACACTAAAACTAAAATTATGGAATTTTTACCAGCTACCTTTAAATGTGAAAAGTTGGTCATCTCATTTTCTAACTTTTTTCATTATTTCATATCGTAATTTATAATACTAAATATAAGAATTTCACCATTTAATCAATTCATCTTTTCTTATGATTATTTTCTTACATTCTCTGTTCAATCTGATTATTTTAACGTCAACCTAAAATACTTTTATATTTTTTAATTCAATGCAACTAATTCTAGAAGTTATACATGTGCTAAATAATATTATTTTAGTAAAATAGACTCTCTAAAAATGGTAAAATACTGATAAAGCCCTCTTAAGATACTTTGGCTTGTTCTTTATGAGGTGTTTTAAGTGAACTTAAGAATATTTGCTGTTGGCAAATAACTTCTTAATATTTAATCCTCCTAACTTTTGATTGAAGTATTCTTCATGTAAATATGCACGATAAGTGGTTGTACTTCCAGATTTTCAAAGCTATGCTAATATTTGGGGGGAAATTGGCAAAAATATATACATTATAGTGTTCAAAAAAGTAACTTTATTACATCAACACATCTTGAAAATATGTTTTGCTAAATTCTCAGACAGCATACACCTGGCATATCCAGGGCAGGTGTTCTAATTTGCTTGGTGTACCTAAGCATGTGCCCTAATGTTCAAGGGAATTTACTCTGCAGAATGTGGAAAGTCCTCCTTTTTTATCTTAGAAAACTATGTTGTTAAAATCCTTTGAAATGTGTCTAGAGGTGAAGTTGGCATTTTACATGATATTTTAAAGTTTCATTAGAAGTTATACATGTGCTAAATAATATTATTTTAGTAAAATAGACTCTCTAAAAATGGTAAAATACTGATAAAGCCCTCTTAAGATACTTTGGCTTGTTCTTTATGAGGTGTTTTAAGTGAACTTAAGAATATTTGCTGTTGGCAAATAACTTCTTAATATTTAATCCTCCTAACTTTTGATTTAATCCTCCTCCTCTTCATGTAAATATGCACGATAAGTGGTTGTACTTCCAGATTTTCAAAGCTATGCTAATATTTGGGGGGAAATTGGCAAAAATATATACATTATAGTGTTCAAAAAAGTAACTTTATTACATCAACACATCTTGAAAATATGTTTTGCTAAATTCTCAGACAGCATACACCTGGCATATCCAGGGCAGGTGTTCTAATTTGCTTGATGTACCTAAGCATGTGCCCTAATGTTCAAGGGAATTTACTCTGCAGAATGTGGAAAGTCCTCCTTTTTTATCTTAGAAAACTATGTTGTTAAAATCCTTTGAAATGTGTCTAGAGGTGAAGTTGGCATTTTACATGATATTTTAAAGTTTCATGGAAAAAAGTTTTTTAAAGAAACAATTAACATTGCATATTCAAATACAACTTACACTTTATTTCTCTGCCAAGTAAAATCAACTTCTTGGATTGTTGTTCTAATAAAAGAAAAAACCTCTAAAGAATGATATCTTTTTGCAATTCTAAATCAAATATATTTTGTCACCAAGGAGATATCATGCTTTTGACTTGTTTTATTTTTTTATAACAGATGTCCGTTTAGGCCCATTTCCAATTTTAAATAAATCTCAGACACATCAGTTGATACCAATTAATCTGATTCCATGTAGTAAAAATTTAAGAAACCCAACAAATAAAACTGAAGCATAAATACTTAAAATGATATGAATAAATACCTCTGAAAGTTAAATGAAGTAAATCCAGCAATATTATCCTAAATCCTAAATCAACAAAACATGAAATTCAACTTTTGGAAGGATTTTGGAAATGTATTTAACACAATAACATTCCTGAGCTCCATTCAGACTTTCTTTTGTGCCATGATTTATACTGTGCCAATCAAATAATTTCATTTAATCTTCACAGAACTTGTGGAAGCAGAGATTCTAATTACCTAGCAAGTTGGTACATGACAAGGCTGGAACGCAACTGACTTAGAAGACCATGTCAAGAAATTAGTATTTTTGATTAATGTTGATTTTTAAGACATCAATGATTTTTAAGACATCAACATTAATACTTTCTTCTCAAAACATCTCTTATACCAGTTCAGTTCAGCTCAGTTCAGTCACTCAGTCGTGTCTGACTCTTTGCATCCCCATGAATTGCAGCACACCAGGCCACCCTGTCCATCACCAACTCCCGGAGTTCACTCAAACCCATGTCCATCGAGTCGGATGACATCTTATCCTGTGTCGTCCCCTCTTCCTCCTGCCCCCAATCCCTCCCAGCATCAGAGTCTTTTCCAACGAGTCAACTCTTCACATGAGGCGGCCAAAATATTGGAGTTTCAGCTTAGCATAGATCCTTCCAATGAACACCCAGAACTGATCTCCTTTAGAATGGACTGGTAGGATCTCCTTGAAGTCCAAGCAAGAGTCTTCTCCAACACCACACTTTAAAAGCATCAATTCTTCAGCACTCAGCTTTCTTCATAGTCCAATTCTCACATCCATACATGACCACTGGTAAAACCATAGCCTTGACTAGACGGAACTTTGTTGGCAAAGTAATGTCTCTGCTTTTGAATATGCTATCTAGGTTGGTCATAACTTTCCTTCAAGGAGTAAGCGTCTTTTAATTTCATGGCTGCAATCACCATTTGCAGTGATTTTGGAGCCCAAAAAACTAAAGTCTGACACTGTTTCCACTCTTTCCTCATCTATTTCCCATGAAGTGATGGGACCAGATGCCATGATCTTCATTTTCTGAATGTTGAGCTTTAAGCCAACTTTTTCACTCTCCACTTTTCTTTCATCAACAGGCTTTTTAGTTCCTCTTCACTTTCTGCCATAATGAAAACTGACCTTTTCCAGTCCTGTGGTCACTGCTGAGTTTTCCAAATGTGCTGGCATATTGAGTGCAGCACTTTCACAGCACTGCCTTTCAAGATTTGAAATAGCTCAACTGGAATGCCATCACCTCCACTAGCTTTGTTCGTAGTGATGCTTTCTAAGGCCCACTTGACTTCACATTCCAGGATGTCTGGCTCTAGGTGAGTGATCACACCATCGTGATTATCTTGGTCGTGAAGATCTTTTTTGTACAATTCTTCTGTGTATTCTTGCCACCTCTTCTTAATATCTTCTGCTTCTGTTAGGTCCATACTATTTCTGTCCTTTATCCAGCCCATCTTAGCAGTACTTTCTTACAAAATGAGAACTGGTAATATTTATCCAGAGTCAAATCCATGCCTGCAGTCCATGGGGTCGCTAAGGGTCGGACATGACTGAGCGACTTCACTTTCACACGTTGAAGAAGGAGGTGGCAACCCACTCCAGTGTTCTTGCCTGGAGAATCCCAGGGACGGGGGAGCCTGGTGGGCTGCCTTCTATGAGATAGCACAGGGTTGGACACGATTGAAGCGACTTAGCAGCAGCAGCAAATCCATGACTTAAAATCAAATGACAACAATAAGTCAGTGGATAATGTCTAAGAGTCTTAGCTTTAGAATCAATCAGACCCAGAGTTGAATCCTAGTCTTGCAGTGATTAGCTCTATAGTATTTATATAGCATGTTGGTTATTCTTTTCATTATGTGAAATGGGTCAAGTGATAATTACCTCATAGATTTATTGTAAATAACAGTGGAGTCAAATGGCAGCTAGTAAGAGCACCATATAAATTATTTCAGAATACATAAAATAATGTAAATCAGAGTTTCCCAGAATGGTAAACATGTACTTTGAACTTATTTTATGTGATATGTTAAAGAATCTTTTTTAATAGTTACATACTTGCTGCTGTTGCTGCTGCTAAGTGTGCTAAGTCGCTTCAGTCGTGTCCAACTCTGTGTGACCCCATAGATGGCAGCCCACCAGGCTCCCCCATCCCTGGCAAGAACACTGGAGTGGGTTGCCATTTCCTTCTCCAATGCATGAAAGTGAAAAGTGAAAGTGAAGTTGCTCAGTAGTGTCTGACTCATGGCAGCTAGTAAGAGCACCATATAAATTATTTCAGAATACATAAAATAATGTAAATCAGAGTTTCCCAGAATGGTAAACATGTACTTTGAACTTATTTTATGTGATATGTTAAAGAATCTTTTTTAATAGTTACATACTTGCTGCTGTTGCTGCTGCTAAGTGTGCTAAGTCGCTTCAGTCGTGTCCAACTCTGTGTGACCCCATAGATGGCAGCCCACCAGGCTCCCCCATCCCTGGCAAGAACACTGGAGTGGGTTGCCATTTCCTTCTCCAATGCATGAAAGTGAAAAGTGAAAGTGAAGTTGCTCAGTAGTGTCTGACTCTTAGCAACCCCATGGACTACAGCCTACCAGGCTCCTCCATCCATGGAATTTTCCAGGCAAGAGTACTGGAGTGGGGTGCCCCTGTCTTCTTAGTTTATATTAAAATAGCAATAACTATTACCTCAAAACGGTGATTTTATGGGTGTATTTCCTTGAGTTGAGAGTTCCTTACCTTGAGGCTAAGATAACATTGTGAGTTGGCTTAAGGTTAATTTAAAGAAAAATATTCTCTTTAAGTGAGACCAAAAGATTTATAACTTGGTAAGAAATACAGTCAATAAATTTTAAATCAATTGGTATGTTCCTAAAACCCAAATTAATATTTGGGGAGAAAAAAAGAAGAAAAGGGAAAATAAATAAAATAATCTTGTAATCATTCTATAACCTATATTTGTAGATTTAGCTAAACTTGTTTTCTAATGTTACATACAAAGCAATTATATATTATCATATGAGTGACCTATTTTGATTCTACATATTAATAAAAAGTTCACTATAATTCATAGAAAGCAGATGTATAATGGGCTATATATAGCATTTTATGAAGTGCAATCAGTTCACTTCAGTTCAGTCGCTCAGTCATGTCCGACTCTGCGACCCCATGAACCGCAGCACGCCAAGCCTCCCTGTCCATCACCAGCTCCCGGAATTCACTCAGATTCACGTCCATCGAGTCAGTGATGCCATCCAGCCATCTCATCCTCTGTCACCCCCTTCTCCTCCTACCCCCAATCCCTCCCAGCATCAGAGTCTTTTCCAATGAGTCAACTCTTTGCATGAGGTGGCCGAAGTACTGGAGTTTCAGCTTTAGCATCATTCCTTCCAAAGAAATCTCAGGGCTAATCTCCTTCAGAATGGACTGGTTGGATCTCCTTGCAGTCCAAGGGACTCTCAAGAGTCTTCAACACCACAGTTCAAAAACATCAGTTCTTCGTTGCTCAGCCTTCTTCACAGTCCAACTCTCATAATAAGGTCTAGTTATTTTCACAATTGTTTAATATTCAGTCATTCAATCAACAATATCCTTGAATGACTTTTATAAGATAAACTATTATAATTATAATCTAGCATTATAATGCTAGCATTATAATCTAATGCTAAGAATATAATGGTAAATAAGACAGACATAGACCCCTGTCCACATTCTAGTACAAAAGACATGAAATAAGTAACTGGATATTTACTTTGTTGTAAATATCACTGGATTTTTGAGCTAGTCACACAAATTTATACTTAGATTCATTCCATTCGCTTTTCTCATTGTATTGTGCTAGTGCTGGCGTAATGGCAATGGCACCCCACTCCAGTACTCTTGCCTGGAGAATCCCATGGACAGGAGCCTGGGGGGCTGCAGTCCATGGGGTCGCGAAGAGTCAGACACGACCAAGCGACTTCACTTTCACTTTGCACTTTCATGCATTGGAGAAGGAAATGGCAACCCACTCCATTGTTTTTGCCTGGAGAATCCCAGGGACAGGGGAGCCTGGTGAGCTGCCATCTATGGGATCGCACAGAGTCGGACAGGACTGAAGTGACTAAGCAGCAGTAAAATAAATGCTTTTATCAATAAGATCAGACTGAAGGATTTTAAAACATGAGCATATATTATTTTGATAAACATATTTGTAATATATAATGGTTAACTCATATGTAGCATTTCTTTCTCAGTATATATATTATAGTTTCACATAGCCTTCATGCTAAAGATTGTGGGTTTTCAGTATTAGGATTTCAGTTGTGTTCACTCAGGGAACACCAGCTACTTCTGCACTTTCTCATCAATATTGCAACCTTTCAGAGCTCCTATACAAACCATCTTACAGTCAGTTTGTATTTAAAGAGCAGAGCAAACTTCATATTTAAGCTTCTCATAAAAGCATGTTTTCTTTCTTCTGAATAACTCAGAACAATGATCTTTTAATTATCTGTCACTCTTAAATGACTATGTAACTTTTATTTTAGATTTTTTTCTCTTCAGAATTAATTTCTTAAAATAAACTTAGAAAGATATGTAGGACACAGCAACTTTGTCTAAGTTCCAATTTGGTAGAATTAATTAGAAAAAAAAGATTCCGTTTGCAAGCATTTCAGAGAACCAACAGATATTTTAAAGTATTTCACTATCACCATCACTTCAACTAAAGACAAGTAATTTTCTATAAAGAGCTCTCAGAAGAGAGAATACAACTGATGAGTTATTTTCTTAATTGCCATTATTCTTGCTATGAAGATTTTTGTTTTTGTTTTTGTTTTGCCAAGAAACCGCTTTTAGGAAAACTCAAACTCTAAGCAAATCAAGTTTTTCCTTCCACTCACTGACTTCAACCTTGAAGTTCTGAGTGTACTATCCATTTCCTCACTTTGCTCACAAAAATAATTTGAATTTTTGCAATAATTCCAACACATGGGGTTGTTGGATACAAACTGAGAGACTAGCCAATAAGCTATTTAGGAGAATTATGTTGGGCAAGGAAGTGCTAGCCAATATTCTGTCAGAAATTGTCAATGCAATGAATTGAGAGATTTATTTAGATGACTTTTTTCTTTCAAGGAAAAATCCCTGAATCCACAAGGCAATTAATTATGCCTATGTGGAGATTAATTTGGTAAAGGCATTTTTTTTTTTTTTTGCTCAACAAAAGTAAAAGAGATAGATCTCAGTCTTCCAGAATTCACTAACAACACATAGGAAAAAAAAAAAAAACTGCATAAAACCCATTGCACATTGAAATCTAAATGAGTGAGCTCAAGGAGAGCTTCAGTCATGTAAGACTTAATGATTTCTGATTTCTTCAGGGAGGAAGTAAGACTTTATCTGGATGAAGAAGGAGAAAGAGAAAGCACCTTCAATATCAAAGAGCATAGATATTTTGGCAAATATGTGAAACCATGAGTAAATATGCTCAGAGCACAGGATTTCTATAGAAAAGTGAGGCCATTTTAGGAGAAAGGTTGTAATTCCACATAAAATGTTGAGAAATCTAGCATAGGGCTGTGACACTTTTGATTTTTTTTCTTTAACTATGGAATGAATTTAGAAG
This sequence comes from Madoqua kirkii, assembly GCA_006408675.1. Classification (NCBI taxonomy): domain Eukaryota; kingdom Metazoa; phylum Chordata; class Mammalia; order Artiodactyla; family Bovidae; genus Madoqua; species Madoqua kirkii. Next base: position 827 of record SJYC01112151.1, on the reverse strand, counting down.
ACAAGAATTTGTTATGTGTCACCAAAGAGATACTTCTATTATAATAATATATGATCATAATTGGGCTTCCCTGGTGGCTCAAATGGTAAAGAATCCACCTGAAATGTGGGAGACCTATGGTTGGGAAGATTCTTGTCTGAGGAATCTCCATGGACAGACAAGCCTGGTGGGCTACAATCCGTCAGTTGAAAAGAGTCAGACATGACTAAGTGACTAAGCACATGATCAAACCTTATTTTTTCTATTTCTCAATATTCTAAGAGTACGTAGTCACTGTGCACTGGGCCCATTTGTAGGACTGTTATTTCATAAAACGTCCTAGTGAGGTGAATCAAAATCTAACTTTGTCAATCCCAATCTCCCAATTTATCCCTCTCCCCTATCACCCCTGATAGCTCTTACATTGTTTTCTACACCTGTAACTCTATTTCTGTTTTGCAAATATGATCATTTAACCATTTTCCTTGCCCACAGTAGTAGATATAATAGTCATCTGAATTAAATTTGCCCATTCCAGTCCATTTTAGTTCACTGATTCCTAAAATGTCGATGTTCACTCTTACCATTGCCTGTTAGACCACTTCCAATTTACCTTGATTCATGGACCTAACATTCCAGGTTCCTATGCAATATCGTTCTTTACAGCATTGGACTTTACTTTCAACACCAGACACATCCACAACTGGGTGTTGTTTCTGCTTTGGCTCAGGCTCTTCATTCTCTCCAATATGCCTGGAGATGTTTCTGCTCTCATATCTGGCATATTGGGCATCTACTGATCTCGGGAGTTCATGTCTTGGTATTGTTTTTTGTTTTTTTTTTTTTTT
>SJYC01112149.1:0-20679 GCA_006408675.1 Madoqua kirkii | reverse complement strand
ACAATTTTAATGGAAATTGCTCCCAAATACCCATATTCACTCATATAAACATCTTAGACAAAACATTGCATTTAAAAATGCATTGTAAATATAAACTTAAACACAAATTTTTAAAATGTGTCTATCTTAAAATTTACCTCTCTGAAGGTTTAGAAGAAAAAAGATTCCATATTAACATGACTTATGTACAACAGCAAATTGTTTTTCCATATTTAAAGTAATAGGCTTCCCTGGTGGCTCAGTGGTAAAGAAAGTGCCTATGATACAGAAGACACAGGAGAGACAGACTATCTCTGTGTTGGGAAGATTCCCTGGAGGAGGGCATGGCAAACCACTCCAGTATTCTTGTCTGGGGAATCCCATGGACTGAGGAGCCTGGTGGGCTACAATCCATGGAGTCTCAAAGATTCAGATGTGAGTGAAGCTACTGAGCACTCACACACAAACCTAATAATTATAGTTATTCCTGTATATAATATAAATTAAGTCTAGTTTGCTCCACATGCAATGAATTTGTACAAACTAGGGGGAAAACAGCATTCCCTCCTTCCTAGCTGCAGCAGTATATAAAGCTGCTGCAAGACATACTCGTTAAAACCACATAGGTAGGACTTTCACATGCAAAAGTGAAACACGCTGACATTTTTCTTCCACTGTCCCCACAAACTTTTTCAATGAGAATTAACTGTCTCCTTTTCCAGATGAAATCTCAAGCAGAGTTCATGTGTTTTTCTGTCATCGTCTACTTTTATAAAGGCCTCAGTCACATTACTCTCTCTGATTATCCAAGAGATCCATTCCAGTAACTGTTACTTTCAAGCAAAGTAACAGTCGAAATTATAAACTTCAGTAAAATGCAAAGCTTCTTTTTGTCCACCGTGTCCGAGGCCAGGGATGGCAGCTGGAAGGAGCTACCCCATGTCTGAGGCCAGGGACAGTGGCCTAGAGGAGCTACTCCGTGTCCCAGGCCAGGGGCAGGGCCTGAGGCCAGGAGCGGCAGCCAGGAGGACCAACCCCATGTCCAAGGAGCAGTGGCTGCCTGGCGCAGGAAGACCTAGAGAAGCCATCCCATGTTGAAGGTCAGGAAGGGCGATGGTGAGGAGATACCCCTCATCCAAGGTAAGGAGCAGCAACTGCACTTTACTGGAGCAGCCATGAAGAGATACTCCATGCCCAAGGTAAGAGAAACCCAAGATGGTAGGTGTTGCAAGAGGGCATCAGAAGGCAGACACACTGAAACCATACTCACAGAAAACTAGTCAATCTAATCACACTAGGACCACAGCCTTGTCTAACTCAATGAAACTAAGCCATGCCCGTAGGGCAACCCAAGATGGGCAGATCATGGTGGAGAGGTCTGACAAAATGTGGTCCACTGGAGAAGGGAATGGCAAACCACTTCAGTATTCTTGCTTTGAGAACCCCATGAACAGTATGAAAGGCAAAATGATAGGATACTGAAAGAGGAACTCCTCAGGTCAGTAGGTGCCCAATATGCTACTGGAGATCAGTGGAGACATAACTCTAGAAAGAAAGAAAGGATGGAGCCAAAGCAAAAACAATACCCAGCTGTGGATATGACTGGTGATAGAAGCAAGGTCCAATGCTGTAAAGAGCAATATTGCATAGGAACCTGGAATGTCATGTCCATGAATCAAGGCAAACTGGAAGTGGTCAAACAGGAGATGGCAAGAGTGAACTTCGACATTCTAGGAATCAGCGAACTAAAATGGACTGGAATGGGTGAATTTAACTCAGATGACCATTATATCTACTACTGCAGGCAGGAATCCCTCAGAAGAAATGGAGTAGACATCATGGTCAACAAAAGGGTCCAAAATGCAATTACTTGGATGCAATCTCAAAAACAACAAAATGATCTCTGTTCATTTCCAAGGCAAACCATTCAATATCACAATAATCCAAGTCTATGCCCCAAACAGTAACACTGACGAAGCTGAAGTTGAATGTTCTATGAGGACCTGCAAGACCTTTTAGAACTAGCATCCAAAAAAAGGTGTTATATTCATTATAGGAGACTGGAATGCAAAAGTAGGACGTCAAGAAACACCTGGGATAGCAGGCAAATTTGGCCTTGGAATACAGAATGAAGCAGGGCAAAGACTAATAGAGTTTTGCCAAGAAAATGTACTGGTCATAGCAAACACCCTCTTCCAACAACACAAGAGAAGACTCTACACATGGGCATCACCAGATGGTCAACACTGAAATCAGACTGATTCTATTCTATGCAGCCAAAGATGGAGAAGCTCTATACAGTCAACATAAACAAGACCAGGAGCTGACTGTGGCTCAGATCATGAACTCCTTATTGCCAAATTCAGACCTAAATTCAAGAAAGTCGGGAAAACCACTAGACCATTCAGGTATGACCTAAATCAAATCCCTTATGATTATACAGTAGAAGTGAGAAATACATTTAAGGGCCTAGAGCTGATAGATGGAGCGCCTGATGAACTATGGAATGAGGTGCATGACATTGTACAGGAGACAAGGATCAAGACCATCCCCATGGAAAAGAAACGCAAAAAAGCAAAATAGCTGTCTGGAGAGGCCTTACAAATAGCTGTGAAAAGAAGAGAAGTGAAAAGCAAAGGAGAAAAAGAAAGATATAAGCATCTGAATGCAGAATTCCAAAGAATAGCAAGAAGAGATAAGAAAGTCTTCTTCAGCTATCAATGCAAAAAAAAAAAAAAAAAAAAGTAGAGGAAAAGAACACAATTGGAAAGACTAGAGATCTCTTCAAGAAAATTAGAGATACCAAGGGAACATTTCATGCAAAGATGGGCTCAATAAAGGACAGAAATGGTATGGACCTAACAAAAGCAGAAGATATGAAGAAGAGGTAGCAAGAATACACAGAACTGTACAAAAAAGATCTTCACGACCGGGATAATCATGACAATGTGATCACTCACCTACAGTCAGACATCCTGGAATGTGAAGTCAAGTGGGCCTTAGAAAACATGACTACGACAAACCTAGTGGAACTGATGACATTCCAGTTGAGCTACTTCAAATCTTGAAAAATGATGCTGTGAAAGTGCTGCACTCAATATTCCAGCAAATTTGGAAAACTTAGCAGTGGCCACAGGACTGGAAAATGTCCGTTTTCATTCCAATCGCAAAGAAAGGTAATGCCAAAGAATGCTCAGACTACCACACAATTGCACTCATCTCACATGCTAGTAAAGTAATGCTCAAAATTCTGCAAGCCAGCCTTCAGCAATATGTGAACTGTGAACTTCCCGATGTTCAAGTTGGATTTAGAAAAGGCAGAGGAACCAGAGATCAAATTGCCAACATCTGCTGGATCGTGGAAAAAGCAAGAGATTTACAGAAAAACATCTATTTCTTCTTTATTGACTATGCCAAAGCCTTTGACACAATAAACTGTGTCATGAAGTATGATAGAGGGATCACAATAAACTGTGGGAAATTCTGAGAGAGATGGGAATACCAGACCACCTGACCTGCCTCTTGAGAAATCTGTATGCAGGTCAGGAAGCAACAGTTAGAACTGGACATGGAACAACAGACTGGTTCCAAATAGGAAAAGGAGTATGTCAAGGCTGTATATTGTCACCTTGCTTATTTAACTTAGATGCAGAGTACCTCATGAAAAACGCTAGACTGGAGGAAACACAAGTTGGAATCAAGATTGCCAGGAGAAATATCAATAACCTCAGATATGCAGATGACACCACCTTTATGGCAGAAAGTGAAGAGGAACTAAAAAGCCTCTTGATGAAGGTGAAAGAGGAGAGTGAAAAAATTGGCTTAAAGCTCAATATTAAGAAAACGAAGATCATGGCATCCGGTCCCATCACTTCATGGGAAATAGATGGGGAAACAGTGAAAACAGTGTCCGACTTTATGTTTGAGGGCTCCAAAATCACTGCAGATGGTAATTTCAGCCATGAAATTAAAAGACCCTTACTCTTTGGAAGAAAAGTTGTGATCAACCTAGATAGCATATTCAAAAGCAGAGACATACTTTGCCGACTAAGGTCCATCTAGTCAAGGCTATGGCTTTTCCAGTGGTCGTGTATGGATGTGAGAGTTGGACTGTGAAGAAGGCTGAGAGCTGAAGAGTTGATGCTTTTGAACTGTGGTGTTGGAGAAGACTCGAGAGTTCCTTGGACTGCCAGGAGATCCAACCAGTCCATTCTGAAGGAGATCAGCCCTGGGATTTCTTTGGAGGGAATGATGCTGAAGCTGAAACTCCAATACTTTGGCTACCTGATGTGAAGAGTTGACTCACTGGAAAAGACACTGATGCTGGGAGGGATTGGGGGCAGGAGGAGAAGGGATTGACAGAGGATGAGATGGCTGGATGGCATCACTGACTCGTTGGGCATGAATCTGAGTGAACTCTAGGAGGTGGTGATGGACAGGGAGGCCTGGCATGCTGAGATTCATGGGGTCGCAAAGAATCGGACATGACTGAGAGACTAAACTGAACTGAATTGATCCCTCCATCATACTTCATGTCACTCTTTAGAAGTTATTGGATAGGAAATATGTATTTCCTTTTTTATTTAATTTTTAAATTTTTTGCTTAACTTTAATTGGAGCGTTGTTGCTTTACAATGTTGTGTTAGTTGCTACTGCACAGGAAAGTGAATCAGCTATATGCATGCAAATATCCTCTTTGGGGAGTTTCCTTCCCATTTAGGTCACCACAGAGCACTAAGTAGAATTCTGTGTGCTATACCATGGATTCTCATTAGTTATCTGGTTTATATGTAGTTTCAATAGTGTATATATGTTAATCTCACCTTCCTTTTTATTTTGTCAGTTCAAAATGCTTGGCTGGAAATGCAGGACAGTGAATGTAATTGAAATGGCAGTATCCAGACTAGAAACTGCCAAGGGTTTCCCTGGTGCCTCAGACCATAAAAATATCTACCTGAGATGGAGAAAACCTGGGTTCAATCCCTGGGTAGGGAAAATCCCTGGAGAAGGGAATGGTTACTCTCTCCAGTATTTTTGTCTGGAGAATCTCCATGGACAGAGGAGCCTGGAGGACTATAGCCCATGGGGTCACAAAGAGTCAGACACAACTGAGGGACTAAGCACAATGCAGACAAGGAAAGGGATCTCTAAACCCAGAAACCAGGCATGACTGCTCTGGGAGAGTCATTTTCACACAGCACTACACCTAATCCAGCACTTACGCTTAAACTCTGAAAGCTTTCATTAAAAATGTATTATCCAGTTTAATCATATTCATAAGACTTCAGAAGCACTCATCACAGTACCTTAACCTTGGTTTTAATTCTATTTCATGTATATACTTATAAATATAATTTATGCCCATTATATGATATCTTTAAGCTTTTTTAAAGTAATGACCTTTAACAGTTTTTACATTGAGTGGTATGTAAGAAATTTTTCAAAATATTTTCAAGATCAGGAAAGATTCAAGAATAGGTTATTTTAATATTTCTCATATATGCATAAATTCAGCTTCTAGAGAACTTAAAAATAGCAACTAGGGGGACTTCTGTAGTGGTTAACTGGTTAAGACTTCACCTTTCAATACAAGCGGGTATGGGTTCAATCCTTGGTCAGGGAGCTAAGATCCCATAAGCCTCATGGCCAAAAATAAAACATAAAACAGAAGTAATATTGTAACAAATTCAATAAGCCTTTAAAAACAGTCCATATCAGAAAATATTTTTTAAAAATTACTACTAGAAAGAGCAACAATTATTCAAGTGAGGAATTTTCAAGTCAAAGTAAGTTAACACTGTTACTTTACATTAAAATATTTGTAACATATGCTATTTCAAATACAAGAAATTCAATTTTCATATTTGCTGACAAAACTTACATAGAATATGCATACTTTGCATAAAGTGAAGTCACTCAGTCATGTCCAACTCTTTGTGACCCATGGACTGTAGCCTACCAGGCCCCTCTGTCCATGGGATTTTCCAGGTCAGAATACTGGAGTGGGTTGCCATTTTCTTCTCCAGGGAATCTTCCCAGGGATTGAACCCAGGTCTCCCACATTGTAGGCAGAGGCTTTACCATCTAAGCCACCAGGGAAGTCTATACCTTGCATAAGATATTGCTTATTTCTGCCTTCCTAGCAACCAACCACCTAACTCCACATTTCAGTCAGTAAGCTTACCATCCACTTGCTACAATCAGCATCTCTGTTTTTGAAATTGATAGGTATCTTGTCCTTTTCCTAGTAGGGGAAAACAGAGATGAGTCGCTTATCACTTATCACCAGAGGAAAGTAAAATGCACAGTTCTGTTACAAGTTGGATATCAGAACAAGTACAGACATCTGAATTTAGGATTTTTACATTTAATAAATAAGATTTTTTTCAGGTAATATTTTTCTGGCAACCAGTGGGAAATGATTTCATTTATCACTATTGGCAAAAAGCAGCATCTATGTAGTTTGTCTCTCACAAAGACCAAAGAGTTTTAAGAGCTAGGGTTCATGATGTGGTTATGAGTGAGGAATTATTTGATCTTAATCAATTTTAGAAAACTTGTACAATGTTTTTCTATCCTTGCATTCATAGAAGAGAGTATTTGATGTTTGTTTATCCTACAAAATATGCACTATGCATCTACTCTGTTTAAGCACTCAAGATATAAGTATGGGTGAGAGAGACTAGTTTCAGTCTTCTAGGGCTGTATAGAATGGCGATAGACTGATATAGGCATGCTAACCAAAAATTACATTGCAAAGGTTCATTGTGCTAGTAAAGTTACATGCCAAATGCAGGAAGAATTCAAGACTGAAGAGATGAAGAGGCTCGTGGGTGACCATGAGCAGCAGGGATGATAGATGAGAGGACTATCAGGTGTGAAGGTATGCATCTGGCAGGGGTGGCAACACCAAGTGATTCCCAGGGGGATGTGAAAGGTTGAATCAGGTGAAACACAACCTTGATGTAAGGTTAAGACCAGATTTTATTCTTTAATTATTTTTACTGCATTTCCATTTGTAGGTGTCTAGTTAGCTGTGTGCTGAAAAGATCACTCTGGAGATGATACTGAGGCTGGACTAGAGAAAAGTAAGCATAGCGGGAGAAAGAAAGAATATAATTATCCAAATGAGAAGAGTGAGGGAAGAGAATCTGTCTCTTATACACATCTCAATGTGATCACTCACCTACAGTCAGACATCCTGGAATGTGAAGTCAAGTGGGCCTTAGAAAACATGACTAATTTTTTTTTTTCAGTTTTTCATGATAAGGAAGTTTTCATAAAATGTCTACAAATGGTCAAAAAAACTTGATATCTAATGTTTAATATTTAAACCACTGATATTAGAGTAATTGATCCAGAAGTTGCATTGGAAGTATGTGGTTTAAAGAAAATATAAAGTAATTGTTCTCTACTCTTTAAAAAAAAATATTTTAGTATTTTAGTAATACTTTAGATATTTTAGTATCATGCTCTAAGACTTTGCCTTCAAATGTTTTTGAAATGGCTTACCTGATGTACCAATTCATGCTTTCTATTGGAGTCAGCAAGAGATAGAATTGAGAAATCTCAGTGATAAAATGAGTGTCACCTCCATCAGTGAAATTACAGCAGGGCCAACAAGAAGCTGACCAGGCCCTGAAGTGCAGTAAAACAGATAAAATTGCACTTAACCAAAACTCACCTTGAACAGAATATTGGATATGGTTGGAAGCAAGATGTTGATAAATCATGTAAGGTCCGGGTGGAGATGAACAAGAATCCAATGAGCCCTTCTTAAATGACAACATATGGTCACTAAATGGTTTTCCAAGAAAGGTGGGCCCTGTTACACATATTCAAGGGCTTTCTGGAAAAGAGCCTGCAATTTCTGAGACAGAACTAATTTCTTAGTTATAAATTAGGAAAGATCCAACTGACTCCAGGAGTCCTCCTTCTCTACCTTGGTCTTGACTTCTCTAAAAATTGTCAAAATTTTGTTTAAAAAGGTGCCAAATTACTTGGCCTGTGTGAAGCACCGATTGTTAATATTCTTAGAATACTCAGGCATTTAATCCACTTAGTCCAAGAAGATAAATATAAAATCCTCAAAAAAAAAAAAAGTCCTTCATGGGCTAAAAGGTTTTGTTTTTCCTTCCATTTTTCACTTCAACACATTTGCTATTATCTACGGTGTGCTTGCATGTGATAGAAACACCTCTTTTAGGGTCAGTATGTTTTATATTGGCATGTTTACATCTAATATCCAAACTTGAACAGGTCTATGATTATGAAAAAGAGGCAATATGCTGGCAATATTAGTACATAAATCATTGTCAGGAAACCAATCCTGTGTTTCAAAGCAGCAAAAAGCTTTTAAAGTATTGATATAGATCCAACCAAAAGAGCACTCAGCAAAATTTTTTGTTCTAACTGGGTATCTCCTAGAGATGTGGCATTTTTTTAAGTCTTGAGAAATTTCATTGATTAAACATTCTTATAAATAAATTCATTTAACAGACTTTGATTTAAAATCTGTCAAAACTGAAGTTCTTTTCCTAATATCTGTCATTCTATACACCATTCTGTAAATTTTTGAGTTAGAAATGTAAATTGTTCTTTTGGAACTAGAATACTCAATTAAAGCATCAACTACAGCATTTTTCTAAAACACCAGAAACAAAGACAGTCATTCTAATTCATGCTAAGAATTTAGGAAGATTTATTGTTAAGTTTGGTCAAACTCTGACTTGCCAATCATGCTGAGATATTCAAATAATGTGTGTTTTCTTTAGCATAATTCAAAAAGTCTCCATTAAGTTGCTTACATTTAGCTTATTTCATCTTTTAACCTTATGTGGCTCAGAGGTTAAAGCGCCTGCCTCCAATGCAGGAGACCTGGGTTTGACCCCTGGGTCTGGAAGATCCCCTGGAAAAGGAAATGGCAATCCACTTCAGTATTCTGACCTGGAGAATCCCATGGACAGAGAAGCCTAGTAGGTTACAGTCCACGGGGTCGCAAAGAGTCGGATACGACTGAGCAACTTCACCTCACCTCACCTCATCAACCTTATGAAGAAGGTTTTACTGAATAATAATAACAAAAACTGATTTGAATCACAGTGTTGAACTTTCAAGTCACAATTGTTTACCTCATTGTTAAGACATTTCCACATTCCCTACCTATGTAAGATAGGATCAGGACACACTCTAGTGAATAAAAGAAGAAAACATCTTTAAATATCTAATTAAATTATTTTTTGATCTCTGCAATTGAATTAAAGACTTGAGACCTGGCTCTGCTATGGGTTATTTGTGCCTTGAATCTAAATGAACTTTAAATCCTTGGATCTCAGTTTTCCCCAAATAGAAATGAATGGAAAAAAGAAAAACCCTTTCTGTTGCACCTAGTTTATACCACTCTTCTATGATTTTATGATAAAATAAGTTTAAATAATGACATTTTGTTCTATTTATCTCCCCAAGTCATATACTCTGAGATACCTCGTTAGGTTTTCTTATGACAAGAATGTAAATAAAATTGTTAAAATCATATGAAAGTTCTTTCCTTTAAACAAAATAGTCATCCTCATGATGAAGGTAAAACAGATTCCCTGGTGGCTCAGACGATAAAGCATCTGCCCGCAATACGGGAGACCCAAGTTCAATCCCTGGGTTGAGAAGATCCCCTGGAGAAGGAAATGGCAGCCCACTCCAGTATTCTTACCTGGAGAATCCCATGGACCGAGGAGCCTGATGGGCTACAGTCCACGGGATGGCAAAGAGTCTGACACGACTGAGCGACTTCACTTTCACTTTCACTTACTTGATTAAACACCATGGTGGAACTCAAGTATAGGAAAGAAATCCATCAGTGAAAGCAATGGATGAAATAGGAAGGGGAAAAAAGAAATATTATTTGGAAACATTTCTTACACAGACGTAATGGTAGAGCAGAATAGATAGCAGATAGAAATAGACTTGAGTTTGAATTATGGTAACATAACTTCCCAATCATATAACCTCAATCAGATAAATTATCCATCCCTTTAAACCTAAATTTTCTAATCTATACAGTGGAGTTGAAAATAGAAAATGACTTCGCTATTGCTTTGAGGACTAGACAAAAAAACGCATAAAGTTGCTTAGTACAGGGCCCAACAAGCCCTTAACAGCTGGAAGGGATCTCAAACATTCCTGGAGTTTAGTCTTGGTAGAGACCTCAGGAATACTTGAAAATCTAATCTTGAGGTTACTAGTCTCATGACAAATACTCAGTGAACAATGATCATCTTGTAACATTTCCTTACTTGTGGAGACCAGACAGACAGGTGACAGCATTTTCAAGGACACTGAGCAAGATGGTCATGAAAGAATGAAAGACAGCAAGTTTTTCCATTGGTCAGAATTCTCACTTGGGTGGATGTAGCATTAGTAATTCAAGTCTCTGTGGGCAACTGTGACATAAGTAAAAACACTGTATCTTCATCTCAAATCATAACACAACCTTGTTTGTATATTTGTCTTTTATCTACTGCAATTAAAAGTATTCTATTTTTTAACTTTCCATCACTCTTAGTCCCATATTTCTAGCAAGCAGAAAAGGCATAAATGTGGGTTTTCATGTAATAAGCTTACTCACTCTGGCCAAAGGTCACTTTTCAATCCCAATCTTCTATAGAAAGTTTTATGAGGTGTCTTAGATCTTAAGAATTAGACCTAAAAACTATCAGGATAAACAAGCTGGAAAAGGGTATCCAAAGGTAAACAGAGATTGTTGTAATAAGATCTTAATAAAAACTTTAAATTTCATGAATAAATAAAATTCCTGAATCTCTGCTTTTCTTTAACTGCTCACATTCATCTTATTTCCTCTACAAGGCTGTGTTTCTCCTCAAATCCCCACTTAAAATTTGTTTCCAGTTGTTGATTTACAAACATGTGCTTCACTGTGTTACTGACTGGAGACTCAAGTAGCATCCCAGTTGAATCACATGTTATTTTGAAATAACCATCCTCAAACTGAGAAATCCTTAGACTTTTATTTTATTTTAGGTGGTGTTAGTTTTTAATAAAAGTTGTGCCCCTCCTTTTAGTCAAATATTGTCTTTTGCAGGATATCCAAATCCAATAGAATAATTTATCATAAAATTAATAACAAAAGAAAACAAAATTTTAATTTGAATAGAATGAGCTTCTTAAACTCTAATTTTGAGAACCTGAGACTTTTCAATAAATGTTTTTTTGTGTGAAATTCTGTTTTTCTTGGTTCTAGAAAAGTGAATTAGAACCACAGGCAACTGTTCAAACTTCCAGATTTGAAAACAAGCTCTATATTTTACTCACTTTGTTAGTGTCATTTCATGCCATGACTATCAGTTTGTTTCACTTCAGTTGCTCAGTCATGTCCAACTCTTTGTGACCCCATGGACTTCAAAATGCCAGGCCTCCATGTCTATCACCAAAAATTCTTGGAGCTTGCTCAAACTCATGTCCATTGATCCAGTTATGCCATACAACCATCTCATCCTCTGTTGTCCCCTTCTTCTCCTACCTTCAATCTTGCCCAGCATAGAGATCTTTTCAAACGAGTCAGTTCTTTGCATCAGGTGGCCAACGTGTTGGAGTTCCAACCTCAGCATCAGTCCTTCCAATGAAGATTCAGGACTGATTTCCTTTAGGATGGTCTGGTTGGATCTCCTTGCACTCCAAGGGCCTCTTAAGAGTCTCCTCCAACACCACAGTTCAAAAGCATCAGTTCTTCGACACTCAGTTTCTTTATGGTCTAGCTCTCACATCCATAGAAGACTGCTAGAAAAAACATAGCTTTGCCTAGACAGGCCTTTGTTGGCAAAGTAATGTCTCTGCTTTTAAATATGCTGTCTAGGTTGGTCATGAGAAAGGCTGGGCTGGAAGAAACACAAGCTGGAATCAAGCTTGCCGGGGGAAATGTCAATAACTTCAGATATGCAGATGACACAACCCTTATGGTTGAAAGTAAAGAGGAGCTAAACAGCCTCTTGATGAGGTGAAAGAGGAGAGTGAAAAAGTTGGCTTAAAGCTCAACATTCAGAAAATGAAGATCATGGCATCCAATCCCATCACTTCATGGGAGTTAGATGGGGAAACAGTGGAAACAGTATCAGACTTTATTTGGGGGGGGCTCCAAAATCACAGCAGATGGTGACTGCAGCCATGAAATTAAAAGACACTTACTCCTTGGAAGAAAAATTATGAGCAACCTAGATAGTATATTCAAAAGCAGAGACATTACTTTGCCAACAAAGGTCCGTCCAGTCAAGGCTATGGTTTTTCCTGTGGTCATGTGTGGATGTGAGAGTTGGACTGTGAAGAAGGCAGAGTGCCAAAAAATTGATGCTTTTGAACTGTGGTGTTGGAGAAGACTCTTGAGAGTCCCTTGGACTGCAAGGAGATCGAACCAGTCCATTCTGAAGGAGATCAGCCCTGGGATTTCTTTGGAAGGAATGATGCTAAAGCTGAAACTTCAGTACTTTGGCCACCTCATGTGAAGAGTTTACTCATTGGAAAACACTCTGATGCTGGGAGGGGTTGGGGGCAGGAGGAGAAGGGGACAACCGAGGATGAGATGGCTGAATGGCATCACGGACTCAATGGACGTGAGTCTGAGTGAACTCCGAGAGATGGTGATGAACAGAGAGGCCTGGCGTGCTGCGATTCATGGGGTCGCAAAGAGTCGGACACAACTGAGCGACTGAACTGAACTAGATTGGTCACAGCTTTTCTTCCAAGGAGCAAGTATCTTTTAATTTCGTGACTGCAGTCACCATCTGCAGTGATTTTGGAGCCCAAGAAAATAAAGACTCTCACTGTTTCCATTGTTTCCCCATCTATTTGCCATGAAGTGATGGGACTGGATGCCATGATCTTCATTTTCTGAATGTTGAGTTTTAAGCCAGCTTTTTCACTCTCCCCTTTCACTTTCATCAAGAGGCTTTTTAGTTCTTCTTTGCTTTCTGCCATAAGGGTGGTGTCATCTGTGTATATGAGATTATTGAAAATCTCACAGCAATCTTGATTCCAGCTTGTGCTTCATCCAGTCTGGCATTTCACATGATGTACTCTGCATATAAGTTAAATAAGCAGGGTGACAATATACAGGCTTGACGTACCTCTTTCCCAATTTGGAACCAGTCCATTGTTCCACATCTGGTTCTAACTGTTGGCTCCTAACCTGCATACAGATGTCTCAGGTAAAGTAGGCTTGTGTTCCCATCTCTTTAAGAATCCTAAAATGTGTCTGTTGATGAGTTCAGTCCAAATCCACACCAAAACCATACAAATCATGGAGTAGAAAGTACGTTTATTTGTATCAAATTGCCTGAAGTGATTTTTCTACCCTGATTTACTGTAAAATATTATTATTTTTTTCTTCATTCTGCTTTGTGTGTGTGCTTAGTCACTCAGTTGTGTCTGACTCTTTGCAACCCTGTGGACTGTAACTCACCAGGCTCCTCTGTCCATGGGGATTCTCCAGGCTAAAATACTGGTCATTCTGCCTTAGTTCTCTTATTTGCATGGTCTCTTCCCTTGTTGTGTTTTCTTAGGAAGGTGGGGGGGGGGGGCGCTTGTATTGCAAAATTAAAACTTTTTGGACAATTTCATAAATAATAAATATAAAAGTAGTACAAAACTAATAAAATTATTGCGAAGTAAGTGACATAATCGGCTTTGAGTAACAATAGCAGAAACAAAAATTCATGATACATATATAAAAGTATTTGAATACTGCTATCCAGAAAGGCACTCAAATTATCACATAAGCTTGAGTAATGAACAACCAACACTCTGCCAGGTTTGTTTCTGCTTTTTGGAAATTGCAAAACGTTCAATAAATGTATGCTAATGTGGCCCTTGAAATGTCCTTACATCCCTGGGATAATTCCCACTTAATCATGGTATATGGTGAGATTTGGGTTGCTAATATTTTATTGAGGACTTTGGTCTCTGTGTTCATCAGTGATACTGGCTTGTAATTTTCTTTTTTATGGCATCTTTTTCTGATTTTGATATCAGGGTTATGGTGGCCTCATAGAATGAGTTTGGAAGTGTTTCTCTGAAATGTGTTGAAATAGGTCAGAAGGATAGGTATTAACTCTTCTCTAAATGTTGGACAGAATTCACCTGTGAAGTCACTTGGTCCTGGACTTCTATTCCTTGGGAGTTTTTAAATCAGTTTCAACTTCAGTCCTTGTAATTGATCTATTCATATTTTCTACTTCTTCCTGGTTCAGTCTTGAAAGATTATATCTTTCTAAGGACTAGTCCATTTCTTCTAGGTTGTGCATTTTACTGGCATATAGTTTCTTGTAACAGTCTCTTATGATCCTTTGTATTTCTGTGGTATCAGTTGTAGCTTCTCCTTTTTCATTTCTAATTTTATTGGTTTGGGCCCTTTCCCTTTTGGGGGAAGGAAATGGCAACCCATTCCAGTGTTCTTGCCTGGAGAATCTAGCGACGGAGGAGCCTGGTATGCTGTCGTCTATGGGGTAGCACAGAGTTGGACACGATTGAAGTGACTTAGCAGCAGCAGCAGCTCTCCCCTTTTTTTTTTTTAATGAGTCTTTAAGAAAGGAGATCTGTAAGCCTTGATAGTTTCAGGAGGCATTCTCAATCCAGGAGCAGTGTCTGATAAAATATACATTGGCTGTTCAAACCAAAAATCAAGCTACAATATAGATAAAACTTGAAAACATCATGCTAAGTGAAAAAAGCCAGTTATCACATATTGTATTTTGCCACTTATATAAAAGATCACAAATAATCTAGTGGTTGCCTGGTCTGTGAGGAGCTGGGACTAGAAAGAAATGGGGAAAAAGAGACACAGAGGTATAGAACGGACTTTTGGCCTCTAAGGGAGAGGGAGAGGGTGGGATGATTTGGGAGAATGGCATTGAAACATGTGCACTATCATGTAAGAAATGAAGCGTCAATCTATGTTCAATACAGGATACGAGATGCTTGAGGCTGGTTCATGGGATGATCCAGAGAGATGATATGGGGTGGGAGGTGGGAGGGGGCTTCGGCATTGGGAGATCGTGTACACCTGTGGCTGATTCATGTCAATGTATGGCAAAACCAATAGACTATTGTAACGTAGAATAAAGTAAAAATAAAATTAAAAAAAAAGAAATGGGGAATGGCTGTTAGTGGGTATAGTAGTTTTCCTTCAGGGAGTGTTGAAAATACCCTGAAATTAGATAGTGATGAGGTTGCACAACTCTATGAATACATTAGAAACATTACATTGTACATTGTAAATGGGTGAATTACATGACTTGTGAACTATACCTCAATAAAATTGTTATAAAAGATAAAAAAGCTGCTCACAATATTCAAAGAGATCTGAGAGTTGGAGGGCTTGCTGCCAAAATAATCTCTGTGGCCAAGAAAATGACACACGTGGTTTGGCAGTGTCTAAGTACTGGAACTCTGTTCATAAGACAACGGATGGAATCAGTTTCTAAAGAACCATATGGATTTCCAAATGCAATTCAGGTCTTTTCAAAAGGAAGAAATAAGGCAACAAACACATTCAAGGCATATACAAGTGTCTGTCAAATATGGCAGCCTTTTTTTTTTTTACTAAAGTAGGGATTTTTCTACTTCTTGATAAACAGAGAGAATTCCACACATTACTTTTTGAAGCCTTGCAAAACTTAGTTAAATATAATTTTTTCTCTAGTCCCTATTTTTTGGATGAGAGAATTTCAGGAGAGGAAGAGGCCAAGATTGGAAAGCAAGCCTTTTGGCCAGAGGCCCCGTAGTCTTTCCGTATATCAAGCTGCTTGACTCAGGATTCCACTAACTTATGATATTTAGAGTTCTCTTGTTTTGAAATCAGTACCCCCCTGGAAATGCCCACAGAAAGGGAAGAAACATTCTACTCATTAAGTGTTTTTTGCCATGCAGTGTGACATGTGAGATCTTAGTTGCCTGGCCAAGGATCAAAGCCAAGGCTGAGGCAGTGAGAGCAAAGAGTCCTAACTACTGGACCACTAAACAATTCCCTTTAAGTTCTTATTTATTTGATTTAACAGAACATAATTTGAAGAAGATGTTTAATCAAATGAATGCTTTATTCTGTGCCTACAATGTTCTTCTATGAAAAGTAAAAAAAAAAATAATAATCATAATGTTGCAAGAGAGCTACACTCCTGTAAAGTGTAAAATTCAGTGCAGTCATTTTGAAAAACCATTTGTCAGTATTGACTTCAGTTGAGTTAAGTTCAGTTCACTTCAGTCACTCAGTTGTGTCCGACTCTTTGTGACCCCATGGACTGCAGCACACCAGGCCTCTCTGTCCATCACCAACTCCCGGGGTTTACTCAAACTCATGTTCATTGAGTCGGTGATGCGAACCAATATCTCTTCCTCTGTCGTCTACTTCTCTTCCTGCCTTCAATCTTTCCCAGCATCAGGATCTTTTCTAATAAGTCAGTTCTTCACATCAGGTGGCCAAAGTATTGGAGTTTCAGCTTCAGCATCAGTTCTTCCAGTGAAGATTCAAGACTGATTTCCTTTAGGAGGAACTGGTTGGATCTCCTTGCTGTCGACTTAGGGTGAACTAATGCACACTCAGTGGCCAAGCCTAGTCACACAACAACTAAACATGTGCACACAGTCACCAAATGACATATCCAAGAATGTTCACAGCCTCTTACTCTTAATAGCCCAAAAGTCTGAAAAAATGATCCAAATGGATTACATTTGTTCTATTCAGTTAGAAGACTGAGTGCTGAAGAATTGATGCTTTCAGATTATGGTGCTGGAGAAGACTCTTGAGAGTCCCTTAGATAGCAAGAAGATCAACCAGTCTATCCTAAAGGAAATTAACCCTGAATATTCATTGGAAGGACTGATTCTGAAGCTAAAGCTCTAACACTTTGGCCACCTGACATGAAGAGCTGACTCACTGAAAAAGATTCTGATGCTGAGAAAGATTGAGGGCAAGAGGAGAAGGGGATGATGGAGAATAAGATTGTTGGATGGCATCACTGAGTCAGTGGACATGAGTTTGAGCAAGCTCCAGGAGATAGTGGAAGACAGGAAAGCCTGGCATACTGCAGTTGATGGGACTGCAGTGTATTGGACAAGAATTAGCAACTGAATTGGCAACAACAATTCAATTAGTGGAATACTATGTAGAAATCCCTGAAAAATGGGCAGCTATTCATGACAACGTGGACAAATCTAGAAAAACATACAAAGAAACAAACAAACAAGCCACATATAAATGAGTACCTGCAGTATCATTCTATTTATATGAAGTTCAAAACCAGGGAAAACTAACCTAATGTCTTAAAAATCAGGATAACAATTACTCCTAGTAGGGGTGGGAGGAAGGGAGATAATAGTACTTGGAAGTAAAACAGGGGTGACTTCTCATGGGCCAGCAATGTTGTTGTTTCTTACCATGCTACTTCAAAGGAGGTATTAATGTAGTAACAATTGACCAAGCTATCCTTTACGCTTTCTTATTTTTATGTATGTGTAAATGTACATATTCTAGTGTTTATTATGTGAACTCCTTCAGGAGAGTTATTTTGAATTTCTACATTTGTGCCCAGCAAAAGCCTATATAAAATATGCATGTGACAGATTTTTCTCTCAGACACATCCACAGGCCCCAGGGAGAAATCCTTCACTATCATGGATTATATATGCACTTGTTTGAAACAAGCACCTACACACAATCACACAACATGACACTGTACATAAATGACAAATTGCTCCAGGGCCTGTACCTAAGGAGACCGGATACCACCTGAGAGCCAATTTTGACACTAAAGAAATAGAATGTAGTAAAAATAAGACTCCAGGAAGTGTTCCTGAGCAGGTGGCCTTGAGAAGGTGACATTTGACAAAAAAGAGTCAGCAGTGTGAAGCCCTGGGTCAGAGCTGTCTAGACAAGAAGAAACAGTAAATGCCAAGCTCCTGAGGTGAGAATGCATATGAAATTCATGAAAAATAGAACAATGCCTGGTTGCTGGCTACAGTGTAGGCATGGAGAAGTGACAGAGATGGTTGGACCAGCAGATAGTGGGTGGGGACTAAGGTCACTGACAGTAGATAAAATGGATTTTAGTGCAATTCTGAAGCCCCCAGAAGGTTAAAACTGGTCAGTAACATGATCTAATTGGCATTTTCAAAAGTTTGTTCTGTCTGTTGTATAGAAAATGGATTGTGGAACAGAAAGGGAGGCAGGAAACCTATCACAAGGTCATCATCATAGTCCTAATAAGAGACATTAGCAGCTTAGAGTTGATAGGGATGCACCGAAGGAATCAAAGACTTCCCAGGTGGCTCAGTGGGTAAAGAACCCACTTATCAATGCAGGAGACTCAGGTTCGATCCCTGGGTGGGGAAGATCTCCTGGAGGAGGACATAGCAACTCATTCCAATATTCTTGCCTGGAGAATCTCATGGAAAGAGGAGCCTAGCCTACCATCCACCTTGTCACAAACAGTCAAACACGAATGAAGTGATGAGCACCCACACACAGAAAGGATTGCATGTAGGGGTGAGAGACATTGAAGAATCCAAATTTGAGGACTTGAACAAATCAAAGGACAGAAATTCCATTCACTGAGAAAACTTGAAAAGACCAAGATCAACTGAAAGGATGTATGTACAGCGTTTAGCCCAAAGCATAGGGCTTCCAAGGTGGTTCAGGGGTAAAGAATCCATCTACCGATGCAGAAGACATAGGTGATGCAAGTTCGATCCCTGGATTGGAAAGATCTCTTGCAGGAGGGAATGGCAGCCCACTCTAGTATTCTTGCCTGGAAAATCCCATGGACACAGAAGTCTGGCAGGCTACAGAACAAAGGGTAGCAAAGAGCCAGACAGAACTGAGCACACAGGCACATAAGAATGTTTAATTAATGCCATTCTAAAAAGTGTTTTCCCTGTTGGATTGCCTCATCAGAGGCTATAAAACTCTTAATATAAAGCATTGTCTGTGCACTTGATCATGACAACCATAAAAAGTCCCATTAAGGTTCTTCAACATCAATTTTCATACTTAGTTCTGAAATGAGCTTCCCTTTTACAGGTAATGAGACTAAAAATTAAAGAAAGTGTTTCACTCAATGCCAACTTTATTCTTAAAGCCAAATTATCCTGAAATCTACTCTCGTGAACATGAAATCTCTTTTAAATTGCTATATAGTAGAGTAGATATATTATTTATAACCAAAGTCAGCAGTAGTCACTTGTTCCCGCTCAGGGCAGCTCAGATGGGTTGGAAATACATCTGTGTTCTGCAAATGCCAAGAGTGATTCAATATCTTCTGTGCTGCTAAATGATGGGACTTGAAATAGATAATTTATCTGTTGTCAAACAGAGCACATTAAAGAGTCTTTTTTACACCAAGGTAGAGTCAGAAAGAGTAGGGAATTAAACTTCTTTGTATGTTAGAGCAAATTAAATTGAGTTGTCAAGAGGCTGACTTTTCCACAGAAAAGGCCACCCACAAATGTTTTGCATGGGTTTTTGGTAGGTTAGACATCATGAAAATTCAGTTGATGTTTCATATCTGATTAGATAGAGGGCAGAGGGAACAAAGGAAATGAAGCAGCAAATACTTAGAGGACAAATCATAAATTGGGCTAATTTGGAACACACACCTGTACATACACCTGTACACACACACACACACACATATACACACACATCTGTGTACTTAATTAAAGTCCAACAGTAATGGTAACAACTGTGTATTAGTTAGATCAAAGATATTTTCAAGGAGGGTAATTTTATTATTGG
Organism: Madoqua kirkii; assembly: GCA_006408675.1. NCBI lineage: Eukaryota > Metazoa > Chordata > Mammalia > Artiodactyla > Bovidae > Madoqua > Madoqua kirkii. The sequence continues at coordinate 911 of SJYC01112149.1, read as the reverse complement.
CATTATTTAGAACTGTTGACATGTAGTGATAAAAATATAAATTTGGTGTCAGTTTTTTAAAAATTATCTAAGAGGATATCTGTATCAAGGGTATACCATACCCAATCCTCCTCCTTTTGTCTGTATATTGTAAAAACAAATGGTATGCAGAAATAAATGGATTACTAAAATTAGCATATATATGTGCATATACATCTCATATATATGTTTGTGAAATATACATGCATATTTTATTAAAGTGCAAGGTGATTTCAGCTAACATCTGTGTTACACTTAGAATGCACTAAGTATAAAACACTAACATTTATCACAGAGCAATAATTTCTAAAGCTGCAAAAATGCAAGCATGTAATATAAACATCTTTCTTGAAAGGAGGAATGTTACAGTGTATATGCAATAGTTTGGTTTTCAAATGTATCCTGAAATGCATGCAGTATTCAAAGATATAAGCTTTAACTTTATACCTAAAGTCAGACTTTATATAAAGATAATCGTTTCCAATGATGTTTATATAAAATGAATATCTGTCTCTTATACACATCTCTAACTACTGGACCACTAAACAATTCCCTTTAAGTTCTTATTTATTTGATTTAACAGAACATAATTTGAAGAAGATGTTTAATCAAATGAATGCTTTATTCTGTGCCTACAATGTTCTTCTATGAAAAGTAAAAAAAATAATAATAATCATAATGTTGCAAGAGAGCTACACTCCTGTAAAGTGTAAAATTCAGTGCAGTCATTTTGAAAAACCATTTGTCAGTATTGACTTCAGTTGAGTTAAGTTCAGTTCACTTCAGTCACTCAGTTGTGTCCGACTCTTTGTGACCCCATGGACTGCAGCACACCAGGCCTCTCTGTCCATCACCAACTCCCGGGGTTTACTCAAACTCATGTTCATTGAGTC
>SJYC01112148.1:0-38972 GCA_006408675.1 Madoqua kirkii | reverse complement strand
AAAATGAATATAATAAAAATTTTTGATTGTACATTATAGAAATTCATATTAAAAGACAGAAGATACCACATGTACAGAGAACCTTTCAAGTTCTCATCATTTTTTAAATCTCATTTTTTTCCATAAAGAATAGTGGAATCTCAGGATAAACATCCTAAACTTCAAACTATTCTCTTTTACTCATTTTTTTTAAATCATGTAAAACACACACACACACAAATAAAAGGGACGAGCTAAAATGACCTTAAAATTTAGCTTTAATGTTGACTCTATAAAGTGACTCTTTATGTGAGTAAAAGATTCATCAATATACCATACAAGCAGTAAATTTTCTGTAAGTTTCTTCTCATGTGGATAGCAAGTATCCTCATGAGGCTTTCATAGTTATATGGCAAGTTATTTTACATTCTCGTTATAATTTGAAGAAGGTAAAACAAAAGCCTAGAAATCTAGATTGGTAGAGTGCACTTGAAAAGAAAACTGTTAGAGGTAGTTGAGATATGTTTATGCCTTTGTACCAACCAGACACACATGTATTAAAAACTGGGTGACAGGAAATCAATAAAATGCATTAAGCCTGACTTGGTTCCACAAGTTAAAAAAATAAATTAATTAAAATGAAAACAAAGCCTATTATTCTATTTGAAATACACAGTCACCTACATGGTCTGAATCCTCTAGGAATACAGCCCATATTTAAGGGATTTACCGAGATAACGAGTAACAAGAGGGTTAAGATTTAAGATTCATACTACATCTTATTGTATCTGTAAATAGCATTCATTTTCTTCAAATAGTTGAGAAATATTTGTCTTAAACCCTGTTTGGCCTATGACAAAGAAGTGCCAGATTTGATCCAAATTGTTAGTGTATTGCATTAAGGACTAAGTACTTTTTAAAACCCCAGTTCTGGTTGGTTCCTTTGTACTCAGCGTCAACTAAAGCTATCTGTAGCTTTACACAGAGGCTTCTAAGGGAGCAAATTTGCCCAGGGCTGAGCTTTTGTGCACTGACTTGCTGTCTTAGAGTGATGTTTGGTGTTCTGTTTGCAAAAGCTACTGCTTTTTTGTGGATTCACCTGCTGTTTTAGACTCTGCTTGGTCCCTCCCTTGGTCTCAGGAGGTTATCTCTTGCTCGGATGTAAAAGAAAGCATTTCATTTCTGCACAATTTGGTGTAGACCTTTCAGTTTGCAGACATTCCAAAACCACCACTCTTTGCTGGCTTTGTTATCTTATTTGCCTGCGTAGAATGCATGGAATTCCTTCCACCACCATGTGCCCAGTGAGTAGTACAAACCATGACTCCCTTCAGCTTCCAGCTACAGCTAGACTAGTAGAGGGATCCTGCGATACCTTATATGAATCCTAATGGACTTTGCTCCATGACCTTGGTAATATTGACTTGTCATCTAATGCTTAAGTTGGTTACAAGATTGTGTGTCTTTGAGCATATCATTTCATATCAGTGGGTCTCAGATAACTCATTGGTAAAATGGAAAAGATAAAAGGTAGACAAGTTCATGTGCTATTTTAAATATGAAAAATGAAATAAATCATTATTGTCTGTGGTAAATCAGTCATTCAGAAATAAAATGCAAAGGATTAGTTATTAACACATTCATTCATTCATTTACTTATTGGAAGATAAGCTCCATGCAGACAGGAGACTTGTTTTTCTTCTCCAGGCATCCAGTATTAGAAGACAGTGTATGTCACAGGCTTAGAGAACAAAGTTAGGGTTGCTGGAGGAAAGGATAGGCAGGAGAGATAGCTAGGGAGCTTGGGATCAATGTGTACACACTGCTGTATTTTAAATGGATAACCAATAAGGGCCTACTGTGTAGCCCAGGGAACTCTGCTCAATGTTGTGTGTCAGCCTGGAGGGGAGGCTGTTCTGGGGAAGAACAGATGCACGTATATATATGGCTGCATTCCTTTGCTGTTCACCTGAAACTATAACAGCATTGTTAATTAGCTACACTCCAGTACAAAAGCGGAAGTGTTACTCACTCAGTCCTGCCCAACTCTTTGCAACTCCCTGGACTATAGCCTTCCAGTCTCCTCTGTCATGGGATTCTTCTGCAGACAAGAATACTGCAGAAGAATATTCCATTCCCTTCTCCAGGGGCTCTTCCTGACCCAGGAATCAAACCTGAGTCTCCTGCATTACAGGCAAATGCTTTCCCATCTGAGCCACCAGGGAAGCCCCACTCTAATAGAAAATAAAAAGTTAAAAGACAAAAAACAGTGTCTGGCACATATTCACATATCCAGAAGAATAGAAAGATATGTCAAAAGAAATAAAGGTAAGTTATCACCTTCAAGTAAGAATTCCAGTTGTTTTACAGTGAAAAAATCTTGGGGGAAGAAACCTCAAAACACTAGAGTTTCTCCTTCCACTGTGAAACTTACTTGGAATGTGATCTTTGGCATCATTTAACCACACTTTCACTTTCAATCTCAGTTTAGTCATCAGAAAACGGAATAATGTGTACAGCATGAGAATAATATATTGAGTTCAGTCATATAAAACAGAAAATCCAAGTGAGTAATAAAGGTTTAAACAGGAAGAGCCTATATTTTTCTTCAAGTAATAAAAATTCCATTATTGGCAATTTAGGTCAGGCTTTATGGCTCCACGATACTAGCAAAGACCCACATTCTTCATGCCCCCTGCTCATCTGTCTATGGGATTTTCCAGGCAAGTCCACAGCTACAGTCTGTGAGGTCACAGAGAATCGAACCCTACTGAGCACACACGCAATTGCTCATCTGTGCTTATCATGTTCACCTCATTTCATGGTGACAGATGGCTGTTGGAGTTTCAGCATCACAATATTCCAGGCAGAAAGACGGGAAGAACAAAAGTGCAAAAGGCCATTCTGGCTGAGGTGGCTTCCTTTTAAGAAATTAGACACATGCTATACTTTCCCTTAGATCACAGTGGCAAAAACTATACCATGTATTTACAAGGGATTCTAGAAATGTAATTTTTTAACTGTCCACTTGCATATCCAACAAGTTCAAAGCTTTGTTACTAAAGAAGTAGGAAAGAATAAATCTTGAGGAAAACACTAGTTGTTTTAGTCCAAGGAACATTTCATGGTGACAGATGGCTGTTGGAGTTTCAGCATCACAATATTCCAGGCAGAAAGACGGGAAGAACAAAAGTGCAAAAGGCCATTCTGGCTGAGGTGGCTTCCTTTTAAGAAATTAGACACATGCTATACTTTCCCTTAGATCACAGTGGCAAAAACTATACCATGTATTTACAAGGGATTCTAGAAATGTAATTTTTTAACTGTCCACTTGCATATCCAACAAGTTCAAAGCTTTGTTACTAAAGAAGTAGGAAAGAATAAATCTTGAGGAAAACACTAGTTGTTTTAGTCACAAGGAGATCAACGTAGTCAGTCCTAAAGGAAATCAACCCTGAATATTCATTGGAAGGACTGATGCTGAAGCTGAAGTTCCAGTACTTTGGTGACCTGTGTGAAGAGGTGACTCATTAGAGAAGACCCTGATGCTGGGAAAGATTGAAGGCAGGAGGAGAAGGGGATGACGGAGGATGAGATGGTTGGATGGCATCACCGACTCAGTGGACGTGAGTTTGAGCACACTCAGGGAGATAGTGAAGGACAGGGAAGCCTGGCATGCTTGGGATTTCAAAGAGTTGAACAAAACTTAAAGACTAAACAACAACAAATCAACATTTATTGTGTGGGTATTTAGGGTTAATTCTTTTGCAGTGGTTGATATGGAGAGAAAGTAATGTCCAGCGATGAATAAAATAAAATACTTTCTCTAGACTGTTTGTGTCCTCCAATATTCTGATGTAGAAACCAAATTTCTGAAGTGATAGTATTAGAACATGGGACCTTTGGGAGTTGATTGGGTCATGAGAGTAGAGTCTTCATGAATGGAATTAGACAGGAGATGAGCCTATACATGGACATCGCCATATGGTCAATACCAAAAATGTCCTTTTTTAAATTAGTTTTTATTGCAGTAGAGTTGTTTACAACGTTGTGTTAGTGTCTGCTGTACAGCAGAGTCAGTTATGCATATATCAACACTTCTAGATTCTCTCCCATCCAGGTCACCACATAGCACCAAGTAGAGTTCCTTATGCTAAACAGCCAGAACTTCTTTGGTATAACTGTTCTCCAGTTTGTGGGTCATCTGCTCAGTAGCTCTTTGGTGGGGCTACTTGCGACCTGCTCCAAGAGGAGTTATACACACATGGTGACTCGCAGGTCTGCGGTGCCTTCCAGGCCTCTGGTGCCTCTCATTACAAGACCTTCTAGAATTAACACCAAAAAGACGATGTCCTTTTCATCATAGGGGACTGGAATGCAAATTTAGGAAGTCAAAAGATACAAGGAATAATAGGTGCTTTGGGCCTTGTATTACAACATGAAGGAGGGCAAAATCTAACAGAGCTTTGCCAAGAGAACACACTGGTCATAGCAAACACCCTTTCCTAAAAACACAAGAGACAACTCTACACATGGACATCACCAGATGGTCAAAGCAATGGCACCCCACTCCAGTACTCCTGCCTGGAAAATCCCATGGATGGAGGAACCTGGTAGGCTGCAGTCCATAGGATCGCTGAGGGTCGGACATGACTTAGCCATTTCACTTTCACTTTTCACTTTCATACATTGGAGAAGGAAATGGCAACCCACTCCAGTGTTCTTGCCTGAAGAATCCCAGAGATGGGGGAGCCTGGTGGGCTGCCGTCTCTGGGGTCACACACAGTCGGACATGACTGAAGTGACTTAGCGGAAGCAGCAGCAGCACATTCTTTGCAGCCAAAGATGGAAAAGCTATATACACTCAGCAAAAACAAGACTGGGAGCTGACTGTGGCTCAGATCATGAACTCTTTATTGGCAAATTCAGACTTAAATGGAAGAAAGCAAGGAAAATAACTAGACTATTCATGTATGACCTAAATCAAATCCCTTAAGATTATACAGTGGTAGTGACAAATAGATTCAAGGGATTAGATCTGATAGATTGCCCAAAGAACTATGGACAGACGTTTGTGACATTGTACAGGAGGCAGTGATCAAGAAGATCCCCAAGAAAAAGAAATGCAAAAAGGCAAAATGGCTATCTGAGGAAGCCTTACAAATAGCTAAGAAGAGAAGCTAAAGGCAAAAGAGAAAAGGAAAAATACACCCCTTTGAATGCAGAGCTCCAAAGAAGAGCAAGAAGAGATAAGAAAGCCTTCCTCACTGATCAGTGCAAAGAAATAGAGGGAAATAATAGAATGGGAAAGACTAGAGAGCTCTTCAAGAAAATTAGAGATGCCAAGGCAAAATTTCATGCAAAGATGGGCAAAATAAAGGACAGAAATAGTGTGGACTTAACAGAAGCAGAAAATACTAAGAAGAGGTGGTAACGATACACAGAAAAATTATACAGAAAAGATTTTCATGACCCAGATAACCAGGATGATGTGATTACTCACCTAGAACCAGATATCCTGGAACCCAAAGTCAAGTGGGCATTAGGAAGCATCACTACAAACAAAGCTATGAGGTGATGGAATTCCAGTTGAGCTATTTCAAATCCTAAAAGATGATGTTATGAATGTGCTGCACTCAATATGCCAGTAAATTTAGAAAACTCAGCAGTGGCCACAGGACTGGAAAAGGTCAATTTTCATTCCAATCTGAAATGAAGGAAATGCCAAAGAATGTTCAAATTATAGCATAATTGTACTTATTTCACACACTAACAAAGTAATGCTCAAAATTCTCCAAGCCAGGCTTCAACAGTACTTTAACTGAGAATTTCCAGATGTTCAAGCTTGATTTAGAAAAGGAGGGGAACCAGAGATCAAATTACCAGCATCCACTGGATCATCGAAAAAGCAAGAGGGTTCCAGAAAAATATCTACTTCTGCTTTATTGACTATTCCAAAGCCTTTGATTGTGTGGATCACAAGAAACTGTGGAAAACTCTTCAAGAGATGGGAATACCAGACCACCTTACCTGTCTCCTGAGAAATCTGTATGCAGGTCAAGAAGCAACAGTTAGAACAATGGACTGTTTCCAAAATGGGAACAACATGAAACAATGGACTGGTTCCAAAATGAGAAAGGAGTACGTCTAGGTTTTATTTTGTCACTCTGCTTATTTAACTTATATGCAGAGTATATCATGTGAAACGCTGGTCTGGATGAAGCACAAGCTGGAATCAAGATTGCCAGGAGAAATATCAATAACCTCAGATATGCAGATAACACCACCCTATGGCAGAAAACAAAGAGGAACTAAAGAGGCTCTTAATGAAAGTGAAAGGGGAGAGTGAAAAAGCTGGCTTAAAACCAGCATTCAGAAAATGAATTCAGGGCATCCGGTCCCATCACTTTATGGCAAATAGATGGAGAAACAATGGAAACAGTGACAGACTTTATTTTCTTGGACTCCAAAATCACTGCAGATGGTGACTGCAGCCATGAAATTCAAAGACACTTGTTCCTTGGAAGAAAACTATGACCAACTTAGACAGTATATTAAAAAGCAGAGACATTACTCTGGCAACAAGTGTCTGTGTCGTCAAAACTATGGTTTTTCCAGTAGTCATGTATGGATGTGAGAGTTGGACTATGATACTGGATGCTTGGGGCTGGTGCACTGGGATGACCCAGAGGGATGGAACAGGGAGGGAGGAAGGAGGGGGGTTCGGGATGGGGAACACGTGTATACCTATGGTGGATTCATGTTGGTGTATGGGAAAACCAACACAATATTGTAAAGTAATTAACCTCCAATTAAAATAAATTTATATTAAAAAAAAAAAAGCTGTGTGAGCACCGAAGAACTGATGCTTTTGAACTGTGGTGTTGGAGAAGACTCTTGAGAGTCCCTGGGACTGCAAGGAGAGCCAACCAGTCCATCCTAAAGGAAATCAGTCCTGGATATTCATTGGAAGGACTGATGCTGAAGCTGAAACTTCAATGCTTTGGCCACCTGATGTGAAGAACTGATTCATAGTAAAAGACTCTGATGCTGGGAAAGATTGAAGGCAGGAGAAGGGGATGACAGAGGATATGTTTGGATGGCATCACTGACTCAATGGACATGAATTTGAGCAAGCTCCAAGAGTTGGTGATGGACAGAGAAGCCTGGTGTGCTTCAATCCATGGTGTTGCAGAGTCAGACACAACTGAGTGACTGAACTGAACTAAACTGATGCTATATAGCAGATTCTTATTAGTTATCCATTTCATATATAGTGCTGTATGTATGTCTGTCCTAATCTCCCACTTCATCCCACTCCCCCATCTTCCATTGGTAACGTTAAGTTTGTTTTTTGTATCTATGACTCTGTTTCTGTTTTGCAAATAAATTCATCTGTGCCATTTTTATGTATTCCACACATAAGTGATATTATATGATATTTGTCTTTCTCTGTCTGACTTACCTCACTCTGTATGACAGTCTATGTCCATGCATGTTACTGCAAATGGCATTATCTTATCCTTTTTATGGCTGAGTAATATTCCATTAATTATATATGAAACAGACTTCAGGAGGCTCTCTCACCCTTTTCTTCATGTGAACATAGGACCATCTGTAAATGAGGAAGTAGATATTAGATCTGATGGAGCTTTGATCTCTTACTTCCCAGCCTTCAGAACTGTTATAAAATAATGTTACCTGTTTAAGCCACCCAGTCTTTGATATTTTGAGAGTACCGATTTCATGCTCTTTCTAACATCTTGGGAAAGAGCTAATAAAAGAATATTTATAAATCTTTTCTCCCTTCAGGAAGTCTATTATAATGCTTAATAAAAACTTGTTGCAGAAGTTCCAAAGCTACTATAAAGATTGGGATGCCGACTGTTACAGACTCAATTCTTTGATTCTTTCATCAATAGAAATTGATACGAGGCCAGAAGAGAACTTCAGCAAGGCTTTATTGGGACTCTTGCTGCATCATGAGGGATTGAAAACAAGAAGCTGGTTTCCCTGCTCACCCTTTGTGTCAGGGAAGGGGAGAAGGGGAGAGCTATTCCCCTCAGTGAGGTAAGGATGGTGTGGATCATTGGTTAGGGTAAGAAGGGTGGCATAGGTGGTCTGCCAACCTTCTTGGTGGTGTTGTGCACAGAGGTCTTTTGCTCCCAGGTTCTCAGGAGTGGAAGTCAGATTTTTGCCTTTCTGTATCTCTTTGTTCATACTTTATCCCCAGCTACTGGACTGCTGGGCATGTGTGAAGTTGTTTTTAATCCCTTCGACTTTCTTTGTATTCTGTTGCTTTAGGAGCTATTAGTCTAGGGGCAAGTATTCCAGTAAAAAGTACTGGGTCCCAGGTTACATCTGTCTCATTGTACCTCTTGGTTAAAGAAGCATGGCAGGAGTTGCTATATCCATTTTTGAGAACACTTTTGTACATTTCATAAGACAATCAATGTTATTTTGGTCAACTGAGTGGCTGAGTAACCACCCACACTAGCTTTCCTTATCAAGGTCGAAATTCTCTAAAGCATTCACACAATAGGAGATAGTACCCTGAAACTTTACTAATTTTAAACTCTCCACTCTACATTTTAGGGATAAAATTGCCCCATAAGAAGCATAAGATTCTCTACCATACTAGTCTGTTCCATTTGACCCATTCTGTAAATTGCAAATTGGCTATCTTGATTATGACAATATTCATATTTCTTCACATTTAAAAATAGAATGATATCACTGACTTTATTAATCAAAGAAAGTTTACATGTCAGCTCAAGTAATGGAATGAGAGTTCTTCACCAGCCGCAAATTACTCTGAAAATATGAACTGTTGTTATTATTATACTTTGCTTTGGTTCATCTTGTTCTGCTCTATCAACATTATTTTTCCTCCCACACAATTCTTTGCTCAATAATAATTTCATAAAAATGCATCATCTTCTTTTGGCATGGCAATCCTTCATAATTAAAATGAAAGTGAAAGAAATTAAATACAGACATAATTTTATTTCCTTCTGAAAATTCTCCCCTAATTTGCCATCCTAGTTATTACCTTCACATCTCACAGCAATAACCAATGTGAATTTCAAAGTATATTTGAATATTTGAATGATTATTTATTCATTTCTATAATTTATACTCATTGTTTGCTATATATAGCCCTATTCAAATAATTCATTTACAGAAAATTTATTAGCTATAATGAAGAGAAGCAGGGCATTGATAATTTAAAAGAATGTTCAGGGCAGTTCTTATTTGTTTGGAGGTGAATTTTCTAAGAGGATTTACTTTCATAATTATATTTTTTTCTCACTAGAATTAAATTTTATTTGCATTCCTTTGGCAAGAGAGCATGAGACACTGAGGAGAATTCTGAGTACAGTGAGAAGATGGTCTGGATATAAACAAAATTCCATTATGAAGAAGCCACACAACTTTAAAATATACTGGTCATTCACAGCTGATCACATAACACATTTGCTTATGTTCATTGCATTTCTCTACCATATTATAGAGTCCCTGAGTGGAGGGGCCAACTGCAAACAAGTTCTGTAACTGTCAAAGTGAAATGTACTGCACTAAGCCTTTAGTCTGAATAGGCTCAGTAAGTAGCAAGAATATTGTCACCTCATTCTGGGGTTGCACACATGCACACATAATTCTGGGGTTGATCCCAAAGCTAATAAGCAGATGTGATTTTGTTCTGTCTTTTATTTTCTCCTTTCTGATATGATCATTTGGCCTGTGTTTGTGCATATATTTATATGCAGAGAGAAAGACAGAGGAAAGGGGAAACTGGGTAGAATAATAAAAGAAAATGATGTTCCAACTGATTTTTCTTGTCTCCCCAAATTCACAGTGGCATTGAGAATGATCTCAGGGGAGAAAAACAATCAGATAAACATTTAAAACTCATATTTCATAAATATAAAGTGATTTTGGAGTTTATCTCCATGAATGTAACAGAACACTTAATGCTTGTATTTAATTTAGAATAGGATACGCATTAGCTGTCTCTTGGCTAGTTTCATTTATAAACTATTAATGATTTAATTTGAATTTTCATCAAGAAGGGAAAAAGAGAACAGTTAGTGCTTAGGTTTTTTTTTTCCTCCAGACTCTGAGTCATAATTTGATTAAGCACGGTTTACAGTTTCACATACTCCATTTGCATTATCTAGGTCTGCAACTGAGTAAATATATTTAATTTATCATTTCATATATTTTTTAATCTAGGCATATGAAGATCATTAGATCTTCTTATAATGTCATGTTTCCTTTAAACTCACAGATCATACTTTCACTTCCTTTTCTAAAATATGAACTGTTGTTATTATTATACTTTGCTTTGGTTCATCTTGTTCTGCTCTATCAACATTATTTTTCCTCCCACACAATTCTTTGCTCAATAATAATTTCATAAAAATGCATCATCTTCTTTTGGCATGGCAATCCTTCATAATTAAAATGAAAGTGAAAGAAATTAAATACAGACATAATTTTATTTCCTTCTGAAAATTCTCCCCTAATTTGCCATCCTAGTTATTACCTTCACATCTCACAGCAATAACCAATGTGAATTTCAAAGTATATTTGAATATTTGAATGATTATTTATTCATTTCTATAATTTATACTCATTGTTTGCTATATATAGCCCTATTCAAATAATTCATTTACAGAAAACTTATTAGCTATAATGAAGAGAAGCAGGGCATTGATAATTTAAAAGAATGTTCAGGGCAGTTCTTATTTGTTTGGAGGTGAATTTTCTAAGAGGATTTACTTTCATAATTATATTTTTTTCTCACTAGAATTAAATTTTATTTGCATTCCTTTGGCAAGAGAGCATGAGACACTGAGGAGAATTCTGAGTACAGTGAGAAGATGGTCTGGATATAAACAAAATTCCATTATGAAGAAGCCACACAACTTTAAAATATACTGGTCATTCACAGCTGATCACATAACACATTTGCTTATGTTCATTGCATTTCTCTACCATATTATAGAGTCCCTGAGTGGAGGGGCCAACTGCAAACAAGTTCTGTAACTGTCAAAGTGAAATGTACTGCACTAAGCCTTTAGTCTGAATAGGCTCAGTAAGTAGCAAGAATATTGTCACCTCATTCTGGGGTTGCACACATGCACACATAATTCTGGGGTTGATCCCAAAGCTAATAAGCAGATGTGATTTTGTTCTGTCTTTTATTTTCTCCTTTCTGATATGATCATTTGGCCTGTGTTTGTGATATATTTATATGCAGAGAGAAAGACAGAGGAAAGGGGAAACTGGGTAGAATAATAAAAGAAAATGATGTTCCAACTGATTTTTCTTGTCTCCCCAAATTCACAGTGGCATTGAGAATGATCTCAGGGGAGAAAAACAATCAGATAAACATTTAAAACTCATATTTCATAAATATAAAGTGATTTTGGAGTTTATCTCCATGAATGTAACAGAACACTTAATGCTTGTATTTAATTTAGAATAGGATACGCATTAGCTGTCTCTTGGCTAGTTTCATTTATAAACTATTAATGATTTAATTTGAATTTTCATCAAGAAGGGAAAAAGAGAACAGTTAGTGCTTAGGTTTTTTTTTTCCTCCAGACTCTGAGTCATAATTTGATTAAGCACGGTTTACAGTTTCACATACTCCATTTGCATTATCTAGGTCTGCAACTGAGTAAATATATTTAATTTATCATTTCATATATTTTTTAATCTAGGCATATGAAGATCATTAGATCTTCTTATAATGTCATGTTTCCTTTAAACTCACAGATCATACTTTCACTTCCTTTTCTTTGGAAATAGCATTGTTCACAAGCTGAAGACCAAAAGAAAGCCAAAATACCCTGTGCAACTTTCCAGTGACCTAGTTCACAGATTCCATTTTAAAAGTAATTGCATTTTTACTGTGTATTGTGTGGTGTTTCCAAATTACTTTTTTACACAGACTTAATTTTCCCATTGCATGTCTCCTTTTAAGAGCTATGTAAGTAGTTAACCGTGTTTTGAAATTTTTAAAAAGTCCTTAATAGAGCTTAAGATAACACAAAAGAATATTATTAAAATGGAAGAAATGAATACAGTACATGAGCTCAAGAGACTGTGATTATTATCTACAATAATAGAAGGAATTATTTTCATGAAACAGAAGTATAAAATTACAAAAATGAAAATTGATTTTGGCTATTAGGGAAATAGGATGGAAGTCTTTAAACTCTGTGATACACTTCTGAATTAAGTATGTGTAATAGTTTACTAATTTCTTTATATTTTATTTTTTAACTTTGCAATATGCCAGTTTATTCCTTTTTAATATTTATATATTCATCTATTATTTTTTAACTGTAGGACAAATACCTAACAATGTTGTGTTGGTTTCTGCTGTAAACAACATGAATCAGCTATACGTATGCTTATATCCCCTTCCTCTCTATTCTATCTCCCACCCTCTCATCCCAACCCTTTAGGTTGTCACAGAGCACCAAGCTGGGTTCCCTGTGCTATATAGAAGCTTCCTGCTAGCTACCTATTTTGTACATTATAGTATATATCTATATATGCGTGTGTGTGTGTGTGTGCGCGCGTGCATGCCTGTGTACGTGTGCTCTCCTCTCTCAGTTCACCCCAGGAAAATGAATATTTTATTAGCTTGTTTAAAAGAACATGAAAGAAAGACAGAAGAGAAAAGTCTACAACTGCCTCTATATGCATGTATATTATCTCTGTATCTCTCTGTCTGCGTGCATATTCCAAGTCGTGTCTGACTCTCTGCTAACATCCACAGGATTCCCCAGGAAGGAATGCTAGAGTGGGTTGCCATTTCCTCCTCTAGGGGATCTTCCTGACCTAGTGATTGGACCTACATCTCCTCCATTGGCAGGCAGATTCTTTACCACTGAGCTACCTGGGAAGTTCATCTGTGTATCTGTCATATATCATCTCTATCTCTGGGCGCAGGTATTTAAAGAGAATATTACTTACCACATTTCACCACAGTAGTGATGTCTCTCCAGCCTCAGATTCACTCTTTTTTAAATTAATTGTTATTGGAATATAGTTGCTTTACAATGTTGTGTTTCTAGTGTACAGCAAAGTGAAATCAGTGACACGTATGCATAGACTCATAGCTCTCTTCACCAATGGTAAAAGGAGCCTTCAGGCTCCACTTCCCCAACCTTCCTGGCGGCCCTTCAGGAAAAAAAAAAAAAAGAGGTCAAGAGACAAAGAATCAGAACTTCATTGTCCTGGAGTTAGAACATCCAAAAGTTGAACTTCGAAACTGGGCCAAGAGATTTGGAAGCATAGGACCAAATTCAGAGCAGCAGAAAGTTGGAGCAGATGAGCTGGCAGGCTGGCCTGAGCTTAGCTGCCCTTTGTCATATGACTATGGGAAGAGAAGTAAGGTGAGAAAGTGACATGAGGCATCTCCTCTGAATCAGAAGAGCCCTGAGGCAGCTGTAACTCAGGGGTAGCCACTGTCAGAATTAGAAACAAACTGTATCTGGAGGAAAGTTTCCCCAAGATAACTGCAGGATTAAGATCACAGACAGAGACTATCAAACACACTAAAAGCCAATCTCTATCATGATAAACAGACAGAAAAATTTGAAAGCAAGAACTGCAGATTTGGGAACTGCTGGATATAGAGGATGAAATAGCTATATATAAAATGTAAGGAAACAAAGAATGTGTTTATAAAGTAGACATAGAAGAAGTCATAAAGAATGGTATATTTGAAAAATACATTGAATTTCTAGAAATGACAAAGGAAACCACTGAAATAAAAACAAACTGAATGGACAACTGAAATGACAGATTAAATGCATCTGAAGGAGAATTTTATGAACTTGGAAAAATATACATGAAATTACTTCTGACAGCAATAAGAAAAGATCCGGAGATGGAAAACAAGAAAGATTAAGAGATGAAGTACAAAATGAAGATTCCTATGTCATGTCTAGCTGAAGTTCCAAGAGCGAAGACTAAGCACAATGCTGAGGAGACAGTATTTAAAATCATAATAGCAGTTAGTTTTCCAGTTGTAAAAATATGGATCCACAGATTAATGCATCTCAATCAGGATTAAAAAGAAATCTATGCCAAGACACAGAAGAAAATATGAAAAAATTGCTAAAGACAAAAATCTTGAAACAGAAGAAAGGAGAGCCTGCCTACAATGGAATGATTGTTAAAAGAACCACAGAATCTCAACAATAGCAGAAGTCAGAGACATGAAATGTTATACTTAAAAGTTTGAGAGATCACTGTCAGTAGGAATTGCTACTTAAAATACATTGTTATATTATTTTATATAATTCCAAATTATTATCCTAAATACTATATATTATATAGGATAGCATGTATGTGTAATAGAGCTATACTTACTGTAGTACAGTATTTTTGGAATAGTGGCTATACTAAAAGGAGGAGAAGTAAGAATATGGGGTAAGGGAAGAACACATTCATAGATGTATATTACAAGAAGTTTTGCACTTTTTAATATGTGATGATTCATAGGTTTACATTGTATCATAATAAAAAAGCAAGCAAGCATAAACCAAGATAATAGTATATCATTAACCAAGTTCTGGGTTATAATAAAACACCAAACAAAAAATAATCTTTATCCATTAAGTAACTGAACTTAAGAAGTAGATAACAAGATACAATAATCACTTAGTACTATTATGTAACTGTTAATAATAATCCTTAAAATCTTACAAAAGGAAGAAGCAGCTCTCAGGTTTATGGATGTACTCTGGGACTAGACCTCAACAACATCGATTGCTTTTCTCCCCTCAGGGCTGAGATGGAAAACAGCTTCAACAGGATTTCCTAGCATCATGGACTCTGAATCTCTTTTCTATTATACACAGAAAAACACCTATCATCAAAATAAATAGTTGCTAATATGCTTCTAATGGCTGTACACAGGCTCAGAAAGAATTGGGATGAACTTGAAATGCTGCAGTAAGCATATGAGGGAAATAGCTTTAGGGAAGTATCAAGTATAAATTATCAAGAGAAATAATTCAGGATGACTATGTTCATGAAATTTCTGATTTTACTTTGCAAAAGTATTGAGTGCTGTTATTTTATAGCCTGATGCATTTTGAAATACTGTCTCCATTAGTCCTACATCACTTACTATTTCTATCACCACTTTGTGTACGCTGGCCCAGAGTAGCAATATAGAGAAAGAAAGACACTGATTTGAATCACAGAGTCTTGCCAGGATTTGTTGATTCCATGATGGCTGCAATCAACCCTGGCATAAAGCTACAGATAAATTCAGCCAAATTCAAATGTCATACCTCTGACCAAAATTTACTTTAGCTAAATACGGATGTTTCAACATTTTTTAATTAAAATGATCACATGCTTGTAAAAGAATCTTTATACCTTGCTACTAGTTTTTAATAAACAAAGGACTATGTTAAATTTTTACATTTTCCATATATTATCTGTAACTCTTTGAGACCCCATGCACTGTAGCCCACCAGGCTCCTCTGTCCATGGGATTCTCCAGGCAAGAATACTGAAGTGGGTTGCCATTTCCTTCTCCAGGGGATCTTCCTGACCCAGGGATTGAACCCAGGTCTCCCACATTGCAAGCAGATGCTTTAACCTCTGAGCCACCAGGTGGCCATATATTAATAAATAAAGGACTATGTTAAATTTTTACATTTTCCATATATCATATGTGTTAAACTCTTTCACACTTGAAAATACAGATATTAAATGTTTGCTTTAGCATACTGTTGTATCAGAAAATCTTCTATCAGGTTTGATAGAAGTAAATATGTTCCTAGAAAACTTGTTATAGATTATTGCAAAATGAGTACTGCTTCAAAAAGACTTGAAATTAGCCTGATACATATATAGTAATCTTTCGTGATAGCTGTTAATGTAAGAATAAGACTATAAGTAAGTTCAGTTCAGTTCAAAGAAACTTTATAGTGTAGCTTCCAAGATTTCTTTCCTTACAACACAGAAGATTTCAGAGCAATAATATTTATACCATAGCAAGAAATTAAATAGCTCTATAGAAATATAATGGGCTTCCCTAGTGGCTCAGATGGTAAAGCGTCTGTCTGCAATGAAGGAGACCCAGGTTTGATCCCTGGGTTGGGAAGATCCCCTGGAGAAGGAAATGGCAACCCACTCCAGTATTCTTGCCTGGAAAATCCCATGGACCACGGAGCCTGGTAAGTTACCCTCCATGGGGTCGCAAAGAGTCAGACATGACTATAATTTTTATTATATAAAAATACAATAGTTAGGCTAATATGATATGCAAGCATAAATAAACATAACAAAGAAGACATGTTTTTCAACATAAGGATATGCTTAGTCTCCAGATTAATCTGTGTTGTCACAAACAGCAGGATTTCCTTTTTTAAGGCTGAATAATCTTCCATTGTGTGTATATACCACATTTCTTTATCCATTCATTAGTCAACGGACATTTAGTTTGTTTCTCTTCACTAATGAGAATACTCTTCAAGACTCTGATATCAATTATTTTGGATAAATACCCCAAAGTGGGATTGCTGAATCATATGGTAATTCTTTTTTTTTTTTTAATTTTTGAGGCAATTCCATACTGTTTTCCATAGCGGTTGCATCAATTTACATACATACAATCTTACAAACAATGCACAAGGATTTCCTGTTCTCCACTTTCTCAGCAACTTTCTCAGCAACACTTGCTATTTTTTTTTTTTTTTGGTACTAGCCATCCGTACAAGTGTGAGGTGATTTCTCCCTGTGGCTTTGATTTGCATTTCTTTGATGAACAGTGATGCTGAATATCTTTTCATATACCTGTTGGCTACTTATGTGTCTTCTTTGTGGAGATGTTTATTAAATATCTTTGCTCATTTGTTGGAGAAGGAAATGGTAACCCAATCCATTATTCTTGCTTGGAAAATCCCATGCACAGAGGAGCCTGGCAGGCTACAGTCCATGGAACAGCAAGGAGTTGGACATGAGAGAGCAACTGAGAATGAATGCTATTCGTTAGTTGGGTTATTTGTTTGGTAGGACTGATTTTGAAGCTGAAGCTCCAATACTTGGGCCACCTGATGTGAACAGCTGACTCATTTGAAAAGACCCTGATGCTGGGAAGGATTGAGGGCAGGAGGAGAAGGGGACGACAGAGGATGAAATAGCTGGATGGCATCACCGACTCAATAGACATGGGTTTGGGTGAACTCCAGGAGTTAATGATGGACAGGGAGGCCTTGTATGCTGTGGTTCATGGGGTCACAAAGAGTCAGACATGACTGAGCAACTGAACTGAACTGATTTGGTTTTTTACTATTGAATTATGTATTTTAGTTATTAACCCTTTATGAGATATATACATGTATAGTGGGCAAATATTTTCTCCCTTTCTGTAGTTTGATTTTGGTTTGTTGGTTGTTTCCTTTGCTGTGCAGAAACTTTTTCTCCTGAATTTCTTTTATTTTCATAAACTACTGTATTTATCTACAATTAACGTATTTAAATCTGTACATATTTAATGTAAGCAATGTAATGAGTTTGGAGATAAGTATATACTTGTGTAGGGCTTCCCTGATGGCTCACCAGTAAAGAATCTGCCTGCCAATGCAGGACACGCAGGTTCCATCCCTGGCTGGGGAAGACCCCCTGGAGGAGGAGATGGCCACCCGCTCCAGTGTTCTTGCCTGGAGAATCCCAGACAGAGGAGCCTGGCAAGCTGTGGTCCATGGTGTCACAGAGTCAGGCATGGCTGAGCACACACATACACATTCACTTGTGAAACTATCATCACAATTAAGACTGTTTATTTATGAGGAATTTACTTTTTATTCATGAGCAGTTTACAAGGCTTTACTTTCATGAGAAATCTGAAAGAGCCAGACTCGTAGAAATGCAGAGTAAATGGAGGTAGCCAAGGGCTGTGTGCGTGTGTGTACTCCTCGAGTCTGACTTTTTGAGACCCCCGTGGACTATAGCCCAACAGGCTCCTCTGTCCATGGAATTTCCCAGGAAAGACTACTGGCATGGGTTGTCATTTCCTTCTCCACGGTATCTTCCTGACCCAAGGACTGAACCCACATCTCCTGTATCTCCTGCTTGGCAAGCTGATTCTTTACCACTGATCCACAGAGAAGCTAGGAGAAGGATGAAAAGGAGGAAGTATTCATCAAAGAGTATTTTTTTTTTCAGTTCTACAAAATGAATGTCTACAAAAGAACTTTCAGTTCTACAAAATGAATAAGTCCCAAGTCTACTGTACCACCTATAGCCTATAATTAGTAATCTGTACTATATACCTACTCAATGGACATGGGTTTGGGTGGACTCCAGGAGTTGGTGATGGACAGGGAGGCCTGGCGTGCTGCGGTTCATGGGATCACAAAGAATTGGACATGACTGAGAGACTGAACTGAACTATATATCTAAACACTTGATGAGAGTAGATATTCAATTTTATTATCACAAAATTAATAATAATAATAAAGAGGCTGGGAGGGGACTTTTGGAAGTGATGGATATGTTATGGCACAAATTGGTGATAGTGTCACAGGTGCATATTTATCTCCAAACTCATCAAATTTATATATTAATTACATGCAGTTTTTTGTGTCAATCATTCCTCAATAAAGTATTTTTAAGAGCATCTTTCCTAAAATAAACCTTATCATTTTCATATATGCATCCTAACAAATCTAAATATCACTGATTGAACTAAGGTACTGTATTTATCCTAATAACTGTTTGGAGGAGACCTCAAATATTATGCAAGATTTGGGGGGATATGCAATATAGAACAAGAGCTTGCAAATATAAATGCTTAAGATAAATGACATACTGTCTATGCGTAAAGGCATAAGAGATAGAACTGAGTTTGAAACTTGGCTTCACTGCTTCCCAGCTGGTGACATTGGACAAGTTTCCATATCAGAAAATGGGGATGGTAATGACCCTCGAGGTATTTTTTTAACTTTAAATGATAAATACAGGTAATGGTTTGGCAGAAGACCTATCACTTAATAAGCCCTCAGTAAATGGTCACTATGTCACTAGTTTATTTTAAAAGGTAGCTTAGGAAAAGAAAAAGAATGTTAATCCAAGCGCTGATAACCTATCTAGTCAGTGAGCTTAATAAGATACAAGATTTAGTCTCAGAAAACTTAATTAAATATAGTCATTCTCTCACTTCTTTTCCCTGTAACTCAATAACTCCATTTTGGAAGGAATCCAAATTTTTGAGGAGCCGGACTCTACTTTTTTGCAAGTGCACTTGCTTTAGCTTCATGATGTGGAACGACAAAGCAGATACGATGCTAGGAAATATGAGATGGCAGAGTGCAAATTTGATGGCCAAATAGAATTTCTGTGGGTGTAATGATTTTTAGGAACTGACAGCAAGCTGTCTAATACTTTATTTCCATATTCATCCTCCAGTAGCATGAGCCACAAAATTCCTAGCTCAAAGCCTTACTGGTTGGCTGGGTTATAACTCTGGGAAGCTTTATAGCTGAACTTGAAAATAAATCCACACGATTTGGGGCTTTAAATTCAATTTTTGGAATATTAATCTAAGAGAACAACAGACATTTATTCTGTCCAAATGTGTCATTGGCTCTCTTAAAATCATGCTCCACAGTTTCTGTGAATGATTGAAAACCTTCTATTGCCTTCTTGTCACCATAAGGTTCATGAAAGGCAGTAACTCCTAAATGGATATTTGTTCACCTGTCTCATCTATTCCAATAAAAAGCTGAAATACATATACACTTGAATTGCTTTGAGGATTTATTCACAGAGAAATTATCTGTCAGGAAGTTAGTTATATCCATGAGACATTCATCTTCTCTCCGTGTATAGTCGGCCACCAGATGGTAGCTCTCCACAGCTCTCCTGGGCTGTGAATTGGCACTAATTGAAACATCAACACTCGCTTCAAGGCTCCTATAGAATGACATCTCCCATTCTCCAAGTCCTCTAAACCATGAATTTGGAATGTTCTGCATTTAATGTCATTGTTTTTATTTTGCAAAAATCAATAACATCTTCACAGAAAATGTTACACATGGATTGGGGAAAAAAAAAAACCTTAAAGTTTAATCATTTATATTTCACATAATTTTATCCTGATTCTAAATGGTTCCAAATAGCATTTTTTGCATGATGGTACAAAACATTGCCTGTGATGATTTCACTCTATGAAGGATATCATTTTGAATTGCTTTGATTTCATTGGGGGTATATGTAGATTTTCTAATGATCAGAAATAAAAGTAAATTACTATTTGATTATCTCCTGTATCATTTTCATGACCCTGAACTAGACAGATAAAACACTTAAACAGACTATAGCTACTCAATTAAATAATGCCCCATTCATTTTTTCCCAACAAATATTTTATATAGATCAAGTTCTAATTGTTGACAAAATGCTATAATAAAAATGATTCCATTTAAAACACTTACTGAAAACTCACAAGTACTAATATTGTGCTAGACATGGCAAGAGAACTAAGGTGGCTATATAATAATTTCTGACAATTTGAGGTTTCCTTTTCAGTGGGAGAAATCCAAAGTAGATGAAGACACAAAAAGAATGATCTTACGGAAATTGTGCTGTTATAATAGAGGCACAAAGAATAACTTTGCCAGAAATATAATAAAAAATACATTGGATTAGAATAGATTTGGATGAGGAAAGGCATAGAGAAAACATGCATGTGTGCATTCTTAGTCATTTCAGTTTATCCAGCTCTTTTGCAAGCCCATGTATTGCAGCTTGCCAGGCTCTCCTGTCCATGGGATTTTTCAGGCAAGAATACTGGAGTGGGTTGTCGTTTCCTCCTCCAGGGGATCTTCCTGACCCAGGGATTGGACCCAAAACTCCTGCAACTCCAGCACTGGCAGGAGGATTCTTTACCACTGGGCCACCTGGGAAGTCCAGACAGAGAGAACAAGATTATAAAAAATAAAATATGAAAGTAGTCAGTGGAGTAAATTCCAGAAAAGAGATTGAGTATGCCAAACAAAACGCAAAATGGAGTCCGCTCTGCAAGTTAGTTGGTGACTTTACCCAGATGTAGTTTTCACTGACATGGACTTCTTCTGATCATATTAGAAAATAACACGGGATACTCATTTTTATTCTGAGATTAATAGCTCTTCTTGTAGCTCACAGCATGTTCACTTTCACATTGCACATCTCCTCAGTATGAAATGGTGAGGTTGAAAGTCAGATTACAAAGGAGTCGAGGATCAAAGCGTAACTGAAAAGATCAGCCTAAGAAATGTGGATGGTGTGGCAGGTCAGAAAGCATCAACTGTTAAAGATTCAGTTCAGCTCAGTTCAGTTCAGCCGCTCAGTCGTGTCCGACTCTTTGCGACCAATGAATTGCAGCCACTAGACCTCCCTGTCCATCATCAACTCCCGGAGTTTACTCAAACACATGTCCATCGAGTCGGTGATGCCATCCAGCCATCTCATCCTCTGCTGTCCCTTTCTGCTAATGCCCCCAATCCCTCCCAAGAGCAGAGTCTTTTCCAATGAGTCAACTCTTTGCATCAGGTGGTCAAAGTATTGGAGTTTCAGCTTTAGCATCATTCCTTCCAAAGAACACCCAGGACTGATCTCCTTTAGAATGGACTGCTTGGATCTCCTTGCAGTCCAAGGGACTCTCAACAGTCTTTTCCAACACCACTGCTCAAAAGCATCAATTGTTCAGTGCTCAGCTTTCTTCACAGTCCAACTCTCACATCCATACACGACCACTGGAAAAACCATAGCCTTGACCAGGTGGATCTTTGTTGGCAAAGTAATGTCTCTGCTTTTTAATATGCTATCTAGGTTTGATCGTAACTTTCCTTTCAAGGAGTAAGCGTCTTTTAATTTCATGGCTGCAGGCACCATCTGCAGTGATTTTGGAGCCCAAAAAATTAAAGTCTGACACTGTTTCCACCGTTTCCCCATCTATTTCCCATGAAGTGAGGGGACCGGATGCCATGATCTTCGTTTTCTGAATGTTGAGCTTTAAGCCAACTTTTTCACTCTCCTCTTTCACTTTCATCAAGAGGCTTTTTAGTTCCTCTTTACTTTCTGCCATAAAAGCCCATGTATTGCAGCTTGCCAGGCTCTCCTGTCCATGGGATTTTTCAGGCAAGAATACTGGAGTGGGTTGTCGTTTCCTCCTCCAGGGGATCTTCCTGACCCAGGGATTGGACCCAAAACTCCTGCAACTCCAGCACTGGCAGGAGGATTCTTTACCACTGGGCCACCTGGGAAGTCCAGACAGAGAGAACAAGATTATAAAAAATAAAATATGAAAGTAGTCAGTGGAGTAAATTCCAGAAAAGAGATTGAGTATGCCAAACAAAACGCAAAATGGAGTCCGCTCTGCAAGTTAGTTGGTGACTTTACCCAGATGTAGTTTTCACTGACATGGACTTCTTCTGATCATATTAGAAAATAACACGGGATACTCATTTTTATTCTGAGATTAATAGCTCTTCTTGTAGCTCACAGCATGTTCACTTTCACATTGCACATCTCCTCAGTATGAAATGGTGAGGTTGAAAGTCAGATTACAAAGGAGTCGAGGATCAAAGCGTAACTGAAAAGATCAGCCTAAGAAATGTGGATGGTGTGGCAGGTCAGAAAGCATCAACTGTTAAAGATTCAGTTCAGCTCAGTTCAGTTCAGCCGCTCAGTCGTGTCCGACTCTTTGCGACCAATGAATTGCAGCACACTAGACCTCCCTGTCCATCATCAACTCCCGGAGTTTACTCAAACACATGTCCATCGAGTCGGTGATGCCATCCAGCCATCTCATCCTCTGCTGTCCCTTTCTGCTAATGCCCCCAATCCCTCCCAAGAGCAGAGTCTTTTCCAATGAGTCAACTCTTTGCATCAGGTGGTCAAAGTATTGGAGTTTCAGCTTTAGCATCATTCCTTCCAAAGAACACCCAGGACTGATCTCCTTTAGAATGGACTGCTTGGATCTCCTTGCAGTCCAAGGGACTCTCAACAGTCTTTTCCAACACCACTGCTCAAAAGCATCAATTGTTCAGTGCTCAGCTTTCTTCACAGTCCAACTCTCACATCCATACACGACCACTGGAAAAACCATAGCCTTGACCAGGTGGATCTTTGTTGGCAAAGTAATGTCTCTGCTTTTTAATATGCTATCTAGGTTTGATCGTAACTTTCCTTTCAAGGAGTAAGCGTCTTTTAATTTCATGGCTGCAGGCACCATCTGCAGTGATTTTGGAGCCCAAAAAATTAAAGTCTGACACTGTTTCCACCGTTTCCCCATCTATTTCCCATGAAGTGAGGGGACCGGATGCCATGATCTTCGTTTTCTGAATGTTGAGCTTTAAGCCAACTTTTTCACTCTCCTCTTTCACTTTCATCAAGAGGCTTTTTAGTTCCTCTTTACTTTCTGCCATAAGGGTGGTGTCATCGGCATTAGAGTGTGTACAAAAATATATCATACTTCACGGAAATCTGTTTTAAATTAGTTGATTGGCTCTCTCCAAAACTCGATTCGGCAAAGAGATTATAAAATTCATGCATGAGAAATTCTGGGAAGCTAAAGAGAATAGTGTGAAGAAAGTATTAATACTTAAGGATAAATATGAACATTGGCGTTCAACACCTGTGTTCAAAACAGGACTCAGGTTGTGTAACCTTCTGCAAGTTATCAAAACTTTTGGTGCCTCTGTTTTCTCATCTATATAATGAGGTAACTAATATGTACTTCAAAGTGTTGCTTGTGGATAAATTAAACGAGTGCTCAGAGTAGTGCCAGAATGTAGTGATCACTCAATAAAAGATAGCTATAAAAAAAAATGTGACCGTAGTTTACAAACTGGATAAGGAAGTGAAGAACTGATTGCAAAGAACAAGTTATCTGTTTAAAAAAAAAAAAGACCTATAGTTGCTTCCTCTTATACATGGAAGAGGATTAAAATTCTTTTGGAAAAATGCTCTTTAATAGTTTGAAAGTGAAACTCACTCAATCATGTTCGACTCTGCAACCCCATGGACTATACACTCTAAGGAATTCTCCAGGCCAGAATACTGGAGTGGGTAGCCTATCCCTTCTCCAGGGGATGTTTCCAACTCAGGAATCAGACCTGGGCCTCCTGCATTGCAGGTGGATTCTTTACAGCTGAACTATCAGAAAAGCCCATAAGGTTTTTAACTGACTTTGTCATTCTCACAGGATCTGAATCTGTCTCTCTCCATCTCTATCTCCATCTTTCAGAGACTATTAGTCAAAAATGCCTGGACTCCACAGTGGGTCTCATCAACAGATTTATTGCTTCAGATCTGGGATGTAAACATTTTGCAAAGGTCACATTATTCAGACAATACATAAAATGTGTGTTAGTCGCTCAGTCTTGGCTGACTCTGCAAACCCATGGGCTGTAGTCTGCCAGGCTCCTCTGTCCATGGAATTCCCCAGGCTAGAATACTGGAGTGGGTTGCCATTTCCTTCTCCAAATACATAGAATATCATATTTCAAAGTGTTAGGTGCTCAGTCATGTCTGATTTTGTGGCTCCATGGACTATAGCCCACCAGACTCCTCTGTCCATGGGATTCTTCAGGCAACAATACTGGAGTGTGTAGCCATTCCCTTTTACAGGGGATCTTCCTGACCCAAGGATTGAACCTGGATTTCCTGCATTTCAGGGAGATTCTTTGTTTCATCTGCTTTTAAAACTTTCATATAAATAAAATAACACTATATTTTCCTAACACAGATTTTTTTAAGACTTGATTTTTTGCTCAATATTAGTTCTGAGATTTAATCATATTTATTCATATTGATGTTAATCAGTTTGTTTTCACTTTTCATGTAACGTGTGTATGCTGACTCCTTTCAGTCATGTACAACTCTCTGCAATGCTACGGACTGTAGCCCACGAGGCTTCTCTGTCCGTGGGATTCTCCAGGCAAGAATACTGAAGTGGATTGCCATTTCCTCCTCCAGGAAATCTTCCCAACCAAGGGATCAAACCCACCTCTCCTGCTTCTCCCATACTGCAGGCAAATTCTTTACTTCTGAGCACTATACCATTCTATAAATGTACCTCGGCTTATTCATTTATATATTCTTCAGCCAACAGATTTTGGGGACATTTCCCAGTGGTTTTCTATTATAAAATTGCTATTTTAAGTATTCTCATCATATCTTTGGTACAATCATACAAGAGTCTTTCACGATACTACTTGTATGTGTACCTTCAATTTTACTGGATAAAATGATGCCAAATTATTTTCTGAAGTGTCTGTACAAATTTGCCCACCTACAAGTATTAGACAAAAGATCTTATTGATCCAACCCCTTCTCATATTTGATACTTTCAGATCTGTTGATTTCTGCCACAAAGATATATCTTAACAAAGAGATTCTTATCTATTGAGCAAAAGAGAAAGCAAAAGTTTACGTGACCATAAAGTTCTAGTCTTGGTGAATAATAGTAACATTATTTATGACTATAAATCATTGAAAAGGACCCTTGTGATGAAGTGCATCCAATACAATCTGTAAGTTTTCATTAACAAATAGGCTTGTAACTAGTCAGCTCTTTGCCTCTTTTGCTTTGTAAAAAGAAAAAATAGTGGACAGTAGTAAAATAACAGAAATTTTAATTACTTATATATACTCGTGCACATATACAACCTTCCTACATTGTGGCAAATGCATATTCACACATCTCTTTTATGTCTAGCCTCACTTATGCTGTATGACTTGACATCTGTCCATAGAAGCTCAAGCTTTACTTAATTTTCCTGATAATATAGCATAATGAATTTAATCATTTGATAAAATAATAAAATTCTATGAAATCATTATTTCATATTAATAGGGCACTTATAGTCATGTGTGTGAGAGATGTCTCTTATTAGAGGCTTTGTGTGATTAACTTTACAATTCTATTTTCAATTGGTGGGCAGTAAATGAAACTATGGAAATCACAGTGACACTCAAACAATGTTTTTGGTAGCCCAATTTAATCCTGAGGATTTAAAATATTGAAAACATTATTGGTTGCATCAAACCATAGTTTATATTAGAGAACTACAGGACTAGGAGGTTAGGGAAATAGTTAATTTAAAATGGACTGAGTTCCACAGCAAGATATCTTTTGATCTACACCTCCTAGAATAATGAAAATAAAAACAAAAATCAACAAATGTGATCTAATTAAACTTGAAATCTTTTGCATAGCAAAGGAAATCATAAACTAAACAAAAAGACAACTCACAGAATGGGAGAAAATATTTGCAGACAAAGCAACTGACAAGGGATTAATCTCCAAAATATACAAACAGTTCATGTAGTTCAATATCAAAAAAACAACAACACAATTTAAAAAATGGGCAGAATATATAAACATACTTTTCTCCAAAGAAAACATACAGATGGCCTGGAGGCACGCAAAAAGATGCTCAATGTTACTATTATTCAGTTCAGTTCAGTCAAATCAAAACTACAATGAGATATCACCTCACACCTATCAGTATGGCCATCATCAAAAAATCTACAAGCTATAAATGTTGGAAAGGGTGTGGAGAAAGGGGAATCCTCCTACACTGTTGGTGGGAATGTAAAGTGGTACAACCATTATGGAGAACATTATGGAGGTTCCCCCGGGGCATATATTCAATGAAAATCATAATTCAAAAAAATACATGCACCACAATGTTCATTGCAGCTGTTTACAATAGCCAAAACATGGAAACAGCCTAAATGTCCATGGACAGAGAGATGGATAAAAAAGTGATGCATATATACAGTCATAAAAGAGAACTGAAATAATGCCATTTGTAGTTACATGAGGAACCCAGAGACTGTCATACTGAGTGAAGTAAGTCAGACACAGAAAGACAAATATTATATGGCACTGCTTATATGTGGAATTGAAACAAATGGCACAAATGAATTTATTTACAAAACAAATAGTCACAGATGTAAAAAAACAAACTTGTGATTACCAGGAAGAAAGGGGGATGTGTGATAAATTGGAATGTTGGAATTGACATATACACACTATTACATATAAAATAAATAACTAATAAGGACCTACTGTATAACACAGGGAACTCCACTGAATACTCTGTAATGACCAATATATGGAAAGAATCTAAAGGAGCAAGTATAACGTATAACTGATTCACTTTGCTGTTCAGCAGAAATTAAAAACACAACAATGTAAATCAACTATACTCCAATAAAAAAAAATTTAATAAATAAATGAAATGGATTGAGTTCATTTTCCCTGCTTATATCTGCTTTATAGGCATTTGTTTAGATGTAATATAAAGAGAGTGGAACTATTTAAGCTTTTATTCCTTTCACTGTTTATGTATAATGATTTTTTTTAAGTAATGTTCAGTATTCTTTAGGCACCATACTGGAATACTTTCCATAAATGCCTGTATTGTTCACATTGCTTGAATGTGCTTTTCTTGGTTCTCATTGCCCAAATCAGGAGAGAATCTATATAAATCTATAAAGTCCTTAATCATTAACACCATTTCCCCTCACAATAAACTCCAGCTCAGTCATGAAAATACTAATGAATCTTAATATGGATCCATGAAAAGTCTTGACTGTGATGGTCCCGAGTGCCTGACCAGTGTGTGTGCCAAGCTGATTGGACCATGTTTTTTTAACAATAGCTTTTTAGTTTGGTGTAGAGAGGGAAAAAGTCTGCCTTTTCACACAATGCCAAACCTTGAATAGTTCCAATTTCAGCCTAATCACACTGTCCTTAAAATTTCACTCTGCTTGAATAATGGAAAAGGGTGATATGAAAATTGTATGAAACTAGCGTGCCCCAGGACAGGTAGAGTAGGATGTAATTACATCTGCTTCAACAGCTGGAGCAACGTGCTGTAAGGAAGGCTTTTCAGGTGACAGAAGTTAATTGCACAGGTTTTAGGGCAGAAGAAAATGTATGTGAAGAAGCAAAAGAAAAGGACACAAACCCCCAAAGGGTGTCAGATTTAGAAATTTGAAAGAAGAAGAAGAAAAAAAAAAAAGTCTTCTTTCAAATTAGAAATGGACATAAAAAGGTAAATGGTGAGCCACTTTTGTTCCATAGAAGAAATATAAAGGAGAATCTTGGCTGAGTGACCTCCCAAGCATAAAGCTCTTCATATTGTACCTGCATATAAAACAGGACAGCTGCCTATAAACCAGGCAGCGATATTTCCCCAGTGACACTGGTCCACAAGGCAGCTCAGTAAGAAAGAGCATATTTTCCCTCAGTATCTGTAATGACAGTAGTGTCTATCTTGGATTGGATATTGTAAGGCTATAGAAACGGTGATGCATTCAATCTTGCCTCCAGCTGAAAGACACAAAGCTTTCGAAAGAGACCCTTTGGGTGGCATTTCCTAATGAAGGCTGAATCACTTGCTGCAAGCTGTGTGAGTTTGTCACAAAGAAGAGAAAGGGACTATGTATGATAGTAGGTGTCATATTGAAAATAAAAGTTTCAAAAGGAAAAAAGGAGTAAGATGTCTTATCAGTCTTGGTCTAGTCCATCTTCCCTGGAGGGCTACCTTTTTATAGAGTTAGTTGAACATGAGCTATGCTGCTCACTCCTGGTAGGTGCACAATAAACACAATTTCTTACAAATACAGTCTTCATTTCACAGTGTTTTCAGAAAGATATATGATAAATCACCAAAAAAGAAATTTTTTGGATTTTGTATAATTACAGACTCTTCTAGAAATGTGGAAGGATGTACAAGTATTCTTATAAAGCTTGATATTATGAATTATAACATTTACTCAAGGATATTATCAAACAAAATCTTTAACTGATACTAATAAATTAATTGTATGGCAGTAAAACACTTAACAAAAGCTGAGACTTGGCTCAGAGAATCAAAGTTTATTGTTGAATTTTAATGCATAATTCAAATATATCAGTTTTAATTGCTCGTTCTTCCCCCTTCTTTGGACACTTCATTTTGATTAGCTAAAAGTGTTTTGAAGACATTTTTTCAGTTTGCTGAAAAAGTCAAAATCTTTCCTAAGCCAGAATGTAAACACAAACACTAAATCATTTACTAAATATCTGTCAGCAATTTACAATCCTATAACCTCATTTCAAATTAAAATCTCTTAATGATCCATCATTCTCCCCAGGGAAGTTCAGCTTGAAATTCTCAAGGCAAATACAAATTTCTCCTCCAGATTCAACTTAATCCTGATTTCTCATTAGAAGGCTTATTTAGAGTGACATGATGTAATCTGCTCTCTCATTATGGACAGCTGTGTTATCAGCCTCCAGCTATTTTAAAGGTACAGATATATTCACTCATGATTTTTTAAATATAAAGCAATTTTGGTTATTTTTTATAAGTTCTTTTGTATACCTTTGCATAAAAATTTTCACCTTACTTTTTTATTTGGTCAACTTCATTTTTATCTCAGCAGTCAGCTATTTTTTAAAAAGAGTTTTCGGAAAGGAAAGCATAACCCAGATTTTGCTTATTGAAAGTACTTTTTAAGAAGTGGTACACTGATAAAGAATCCACTTGCCAATTCAGGAGATGCATACGTACATTTATGGATATGTATGTACATACATATGTGTGTATATGTGTGAGAGAGATATAAACAGAGAGAGGGATGTAACATTCAGAAGTGATTTGATATTGGGGCTAGGAATTGCTAGTTGGATAAGAGCCACTGACAGAATAGAGAAAACTTTCAATGAAAGAATCACAAGTAAAAGAATTTAAATACAAAAGGTAGAAGGTGAGTTGAGACATCTAAGCTATCAACTTAAACCCTCTTGTTAGTCCCAATTCCTATACTATTTTGGTGGTGGTGAGTGGTTGCCAGTTTCAAATGTTTTCTTCTGTTGGCGTTTGATCGAAGAAGAGAGCAAGAGAACTAACAAGAGCATGTGGCTTTAGACATTAACAAAAAAATGCATGTTCATTTTTATTGGTTAATAATCATAAGTGAATCCATT
Organism: Madoqua kirkii; assembly: GCA_006408675.1. Lineage (NCBI taxonomy): Eukaryota > Metazoa > Chordata > Mammalia > Artiodactyla > Bovidae > Madoqua > Madoqua kirkii. The sequence goes on along the minus strand of SJYC01112148.1, from coordinate 8,971 downwards.
ATACAACTGCAAATGATTTCCCTTGATGTAACAGGTGCAACTTATTTATTCAACTGAAAGCCGCAAATATTAGCTAAATGTTGAGAATATATTTTAATAACACAATGGCGAATACTGTGACTTCAATTCGAAAATCTTAAAATCTCTGGCAAACTGGCTGGTTAAAGGATTAGGAACCTTGCATTGCTGAGCTAGCTCATGAAGGTGACATTTTCCTAGTATTAAGAGTTGGGTTTCAAAATTACTCACAGACATCATCCTGTAGTAAAAACGGAAAGTATGCATCAGCCTACAATGCTGGTGCTTGTTCCTGGTCTCCTGTAATCTGGATCCTTGTTGAACAGCCATTTGCAATAGACAATGGCTTGCTTTGTTGTAGTCTAGTGGCTAAGTCCTGTCTGACTCTGTTGCAAACCCATGGACTGAAGCCCACCAGGCTCCTCTGTCCATGGGATTTCCCACACAAGAATACTGGAGTGAGTTGCCATTCCCTTCTCCAGGAGATCTTCCTGATCCCAGGATTGAACCCAGGTCTCCTGCATAAGCAGGCAGATTCTTTACCACTGAGCTACAAGGGAAGCCCTTAACTTTTTTACCTTCCCATTAGGTAAACTTTCTCTCTTCACAACTTCCTTATCTAGATCCATAGTATCTTATGGTCTTTCCCTGGCCAGTCAGACTGATCCTTACTCTTGCTGGCCAGTCTTATCCTCCTGTGTCCTAAACCTCGCATGACAAAAAGGCATCCTACCTACTTTTACTCAGAGTTACCACCAGATCTCCATTCTTTCAAACCCTATCAGTTATGAACAGATAATGCAACTAGAAAATGCAAACAGTATTCAGTGGTCACCAAAGACAAACTGAAAGTTAGTCTCCAGGGCAAAAGAGGTAGGTGGGAAAACTCATACATTTAAATATCAAAATAATTCTTTCCTTGGATCTTGAGCTAAATCAAAGTTAGAGTGAATAACAGGTGGAAAATAGGGGAGGGGGAAGAAGAGAGAAGATATCTCTATCTGCATTTACTGAGATGTGCCTGTGATGCCGTTTTACGAATGATGAAGACTATAGTTAGGGTGAACATTTATCTTGGTTTGCCAGAGACAGTTGTAAATTTTGCCTTTTCCTGGTGTAATTACTAACAGCGTCTTTTTTTTGCACTTAAAAGTGTTCCACTTTGAATAATAAATCTCATGATCATTCTCAGAGACGTTGTCATGGTAAGGATGAGTTATTTAAAAAAAAAAAAAAGTCTGACTGAGAGAAGAGTATTATGACCTGTGGAAGGCAATGTGCCAGCAGTAGGCAGTGAGGTGATAGGAGACCAGGACTGGAGGTTGAGACTGCTGATTCCCACGTGGGGAAGAGTGAATATATTTGCTTTTGTGGAGCGCAGTGTTTGACTTTAAATGTTACAGAAAATGAGATCAACTAAGTAGAGAGAATCCTAGTGATTAAGAATTTTGAAGCCCGTAATTTAGAATTTTAATTAGCCTTTAGCCAGTAGTCATTTTTATCCTCAGAAAAGGAGCATGGCTGTTCAATTTATACAGACAAATCCTTGATTCTTCTTTCTTCAGAAAGTCACAGCTGAAGGCACAAGATACTGAAACTGGTAGAAGTGGCTGCTTCCCTGGTCTAGACACAGGGTGGATAACATATAGACTGCAGTTATGCCTGTGCATATGAAGAGAAGTCAAAAGGAAATAAAAATCTCAGCTATGTACAGAGTGAGCCTGAGATAAAAACAGCATCCCTTCTCAACTGATACTTGTACATTTCATTGACTTCAAGAGTATAAAGAGAAGGGCATTCAAAATACTAATTAATAACATGCATCAAGATTTTGGGGCTTCCCTGGTAGCACAGATGGTAAAGAATCCACCTGCAAAGCAGAAGTCCCAGGTTTGATCTGTGAGTCAGGAAGATCCCCTGGAGAAGGGAATAGATATCCACTCCAGTATTCTCTGCTAGAGAATTCTATGGAGAAGCCTGACATGTTATAGTCCATGGCGTCACAAACAGCTGGACACAGCTGAGCAACTAACACTTTTACTTTTTTCATCAAAATTTTTAACTGCTATGAACTCTCTTTCTTTATTGACTTTTCTTCTATTTATATCTCAGGAAAAGAAATAAAAGCAAAATGTTAATCAGATAGTATAAATATATCTTAGATTGCTTATTTACTATACATACAAATCTTACATACTTTAAATACCAAAAATAAAAATAGTAAATCTGCATTGTCCTGTCCTGTCTCTTAACTAGAGGCATTATATCTGCAGAGCCTTCCCTATCAGTGCCCAGTTGCTGGGTTCTCAGTTCCCAGGGGCTTTTAAATGGCTGATAGGTAACTGTATGTGTGCTGTCCCTTCAGTCTTGTCCGACTCTTTGCCACCCCATGGACCATAGCCCACCAGGCTTCTCTGTCCATGGGATTCTCCAAGCAAGAGAACTGGAATGGGTTGCTATAACCTTTTTCAGGGGATCTTCCCAACCCACATCTCATGTCTCCTTCATTGGCAGGAAGGTTCTTTACCACTAGTGACTGTAGCTCATGTGAAAAATTAAAATACATCTAGTTGTGCATTAGACCTGAAAGCACAGCCCACTAATGAGCCACCTTTGCTTGTATGTTGCTTTTAATTCTCCTTAAATGTGATTTTTTTTTCTTTTTTTTACTTTACAATATTGTATTGGTTTTGCCACACATCAACATGAATCTGCCCCGAGTGTACACGTGTTCCCAATCCTGAACCTCCCTCCCACCTCCCCCCCTACACTATCCCTCCGGTCATCCCAGTGCACCAGCCCCAAGCTTCGATGCAGGGTGCATGATGCTTAAATGTGATTAGACTGGATGTAGTGACCGTTTTCTTGTTCAATCACTAAGTCATGTCTGACTGTTTGTGACCCCCATGGACTGTAGCATACCAGGCTTCCCTGTCCTTCACTATCTCCTGGAGTTTGCTCAAACTCATACCCATGGAATTGATAATGCTATCCAACCATCTCATCCTCTGCTATCCCCTTCTCCTCCTACCCTCAATCTTTGCCAGCATCAGGGGCTTTTTCAGTGAGTTGGCTCTTTGCATCAAGTAGCCAAAGTATTGGAGCTTCAGCATCAGTCCTTCCAATGAATATTCAGGATTGATTTTCTTAAGGATTGCCTGGTTTGATCTCCATGGTTAGTTGTCTGCAAATCCATTCTCCTCCTTTACATTTTTCTGTTTGGTATCACTGAGGGGCTGAAAATATAACCTCCAGACAAACCCCTAGACTCCTTTAGGGAATTGATCTCTGGTTCAACCAGAGTGCCAAGTCCCTTCAGCCATGTCCAACTCTTTGTGACCCTATGGACTGTAGCCTGCCAGGCTCCTCTGGCCACGGGATTTTCCAGGCAAGAATACTAGACTGAGTTGCCATTTTCCTGCTCCAAAAGATCTTCCTGACCCAGGGATTGAGTCTGGGTCTCCCATGTCTCTTGCACTGCAGGCAGATTCTTGACTGACTGAGCCATAGAGAAGTACCCATAAGTGATTGACAACAGAACCAGAACAGAACCTGGAGGAATCCCTCCCTGCCTTTCTCCACCTCTGCTTCAGGCATGCGTCTATGACAGTGACTGTTTCTCCATTTGCTTCCAACCTCCACAACTTCTGAGTCCCAGCACCTTTCTTTTCACAACATAATGCCCTCTCCTGAATATGTAAATGGAGGTTTAGAAGCATCTAAGCAATTAGATCTAAATCTAATCTAAAGCAAAGAGATCTAGAGATTTAGACAGTTAGAGATTAAAGGGTTAGCAATTGGAGATTTAGAGGTTAGAGGTTAAGTGGAGATTAAGAAGAGGTTTAGAATAAGGTTGTTATTATGATCAGACCAACTGCAGTTTTTTGCAGAAGACTCCCAGTTTATGCCTGTTGTCCTGATATAATTATGAAAAGCAGCCTCTTTCATCTTCAAAGATGTTTCAGTTCACAAATGGTATGGTCACTGTACTCATTTACACTCTAAATTTATTGCAGGTTTTATAAATTTGAAGATGACAAATTCCCACAGAAAATGTGGAATTCGGTACCATTTTTGTAACTTGACAAACCCTAATTCTTTCCCAAATTATTGAGCTTCTCTTTTACACCAGAGGTCCTGGAGTGAAACTAGCTTACATTTTCACAGAGAATACAAATATTTAATGAGTAAGTTTTGAACACATAAGTGGGTAAATATTCACGTAATGCCTGGAAAGTTTGAATCCATATAAATTATAACAAAAAACACTAAAACTTCTATAAACTGCTAAACAAACCAAAATATTCTTAAATAGTAATGTCCAAAGGGGTAGAATAGACATAAGGATTGGGACAGAAATCGGTGCTTTTACTAATGTATCCATGTGGCAATGATGTTTAGGTGTTTATTTGTGCTAGTCTATGGACTAAGTGATGGGAGAAATGACAAGGAGCAACACATTTATTTGCCTTCAGTGGGGCTCCATTGCTAACAACATGGAGAATTAGAACCACAGTTTTAGGGAGAGAAACATATATGCAAATCAGGAAGCAATAGTTAGAACTGGACATGGAACAATAGACTGGTTTCAAATAGGAAAAGGAGTACATCAAGGCTGTATACTGTCACCCTGCTTATTTAACGTCTATGCAGAGTACATCATGAGAAATGCTGGGCTGGAAGAAACACAAGCTGGAATCAAGATTGCCAGGAGAAATATCAATAACCTCAGATATGCAGATGACACCACCCTTATGGCAGAAAGTGAAGAGGAACTAAAAAGCCTCGTGACAAAAGTGAAAGAGGAGAGTGAAAAAGTTGGCTTAAAGCTCAACACTCACAAAACAGAGATCATGGCATCCAGTCCCATCACTTCATGGGAAATAGATGAGGAAACAGTGGAAACAGTGTCAGATTTTATTTTGGAGGGCTCCAAAATTACTGCAGATGGTGATTGCAGCCATTAAATTAAAAGACACTTACTCCTTGGAAGAAAAGCTATGACCAACCTAGATAGCATATTAAAAAGCAGAGACGTTACTTTGCCAAGAAAAACCCGTCTAGTCAAGGCTATGGTTTTTGCAGTGGTCATGAATGGATGTGAGAGTTGGACTGTGAAGAAGGCTGAGCACTGAATAATTGATTCTTTTGAACTGTGCTGTTGGAGAAGACTCTTGAGAGTCCCTTGGACTGCAAGGAGGTCCAACCAGTACATCCTAAAGGAGATCAGTCCTGGGTGTTCATTGGAAGAACTGATGCTGAGGCTGAAACTACAATACTTTGGCCACCTGATGCTAAGAGTTGACTCATTGGAAAAGACCCTGATGCTGGGAGGGATTGGTGGCAGGAGGAGAAGGGGACAACAGAGGATGAGATGGCTGGATGGCATCACCGACTCGATGCACGTGAGTTTGAGTGGACTCCAGGAGTTGGTGATGGACAGGGAGGCCTGGCGTGCTGCGATTCATGGGGTCGCAAAGAGTCAAACACAACTGAGCAACTGAACTGAACGGAACAGAAATATATTACCAAGGGCATGGCATCACCTACTCAATGGACATGAGTTTGAGCAAACTCTGGGAGACAGCAAAGAATGGAGAAGCCTGGTGTGCTGCAGTCCATGGGGTCGCAAAGAGTCAGACACAACTTAGTGACTGAACAAATATATGTCCACATTTTTGATTATTAACGTTTCTCAACACTTAATGCTAATGAAATAAGGACAATTATCTATAGGCAAAGTCCAGAACACCAGACATAGCTTGCAATGATGCCATAATACCAAAAGTTAGGCAACTAATAGGCTATTAAATAAACACACATACATGTAATTACATGTCTGCTATTATTCAGTTCAGTTCAGTTCAGTCTCTCAGTCATGTCCGACTCTTTGCAACCTCACGAATCACAGCATACCAGGCCTCCCTGTCTATCACCAACTCCCAGAGTTCACTCAGACTTACATCCATCCAGTTAGTGATGCCATCCAGCCATCTCATCCTCAGTCCACCCCTTCTCCTCCTGCCCCCAGTCCCTCCCAGCATCAGAGTCTTTTCCAATGAGTCAACTCTTCACATGAGGTGGACAAAGTAGTACTGGAGTTTCAGCTTCAGCATCATTCCTTCCAAAGAAATCCCAGGGCTGATCTCCTTCATATGGACTGGTTGGATCTCCTTGCAGTTCAAGGGACTCTCAAGAGTCTTCTCCAGCACCACAGTCCAAAAGCATCAATTCTTTGGCACTCAGCCTTCTTCACAGTCCAACTCTCACATCCATATATTATGATTACATTAAAAACTGGAATGTGAAAGTACAAAAATAAATGTGATCATTTTGGAAGGCAGTGACTTTGTAGTTTTTTTTTCAAATAAACTTTCTGTAATATCATTTTCTCAAGTCCATTTTAAAATAAAAATAAAGAATAAATTCACATTGGCCTAACAAATAATTAAGAATTTAAGACTCTGACACTTGAAGTTACTTTCCTCAGGATGAAAAATTAAATGCTTATGAAATGAATGTTTCTTTGTTTCATCCTGTACATAATACTGTAATGAAGCTTCAGTGTGATTTTAAAAATAACAAATGTGGGCTGAGAGTCACAAGCTGGGGTTTTGTTGCTTTTCTGTCAATATCCAAGAGCTAACTTTGACTCAAATTTCTTGGAGTGTAGTTACTTATCTATAAACAGGTGAATATAAACTCAATTAGCGATAGGTATATAAAAAGCTTTTATAAAAAGCATAAAACATTTTAAATCTATGAAAGGTTGCTATTACTAACAGCTATAACTAATTGCATTTTATATTTTCAAACCTGCATTTATCATTTTATACTTAAAATGTAATTTTATAGACCACTGATAAATCCAGAGACACACAGTTTTCATATAAATGCCATAAAAGTGGTAGACAGTATCATCCTCCACTTTTTAAAAAAGTAGCCATTTTGTAAAGCTTTTATAAAAAGCATAAAACATTTTAAATCTATGAAAGGTTGCTATTACTAACAGCTATAACTAATTGCATTTTATATTTTCAAACCTGCATTTATCATTTTATACTTAAAATGTAATTTTATAGACCACTGATAAATCCAGAGACACACAGTTTTCATATAAATGCCATAAAAGTGGTAGACAGTATCATCCTCCACTTTTTAAAAAAGTAGCTATTTTGTTTTGCTTTTTATTATAACAGTAATGATGTGTGAAAAAGATGTTATACAAAGAAACTCATGTACCATATAACGTAATCACTTTTTATTAAAATGAAACAAAAAGATAAAGAGGCCCCTGGGTAGAAGGTCCCTAACAAACAGAGAGGACATTAAAATGTGACAGGTTGACAGGATAATCTGAAGAACTCAAACATTTTTATTGAACTTGTATGAACAGCCAAGAGATGGGAGACAGACAAAATTACTATATTAATTATTTCATCATTATAATGAGTATTTTAATTGACACATAATTTATTTAAAAGTTCATTTTTAAATAATGTTGCATCCATAAAAAACATTCATGTGAAAAGTACACAATAGCTTAAATAAAGGTAGGGCCTATTCCATATATGTATTTCTACATACATTTGGTATGTCTTCAATACTTATATATTTAAATATTTAAATAAGAATAAGTAATACTGAAATATAGTACACATGTTTATGGATGCATACCAAGCTCCTAGAAGAGTGACTGACACGTAGTAGGTGTCAATAAGCATTTTTCAAAAGAAAGAACAGATGATATGCAGAAAAAAATATCCAGTTTCTCACCTAAGCTCATAGAGTTATGAAGTGAAGTGAAGTGAAGTCACTCAGTCGTGTCCAACTCTTTGCAACCCCATGGACTGTAGCCTATCAGGCTCCTCATTCCATGGAATTCTCCAGGCAAGAGTACTGGAGTGGGTTGCCATTTCCTTCTCCAGGGGATCTTCCCAACCCAGGGATCGAACCCAGATCTCCTGCATTCCAGGCAGATGCTTTAGCCTCTGAGCCACCAGGGAACCCTAAGAACACTGGAGAGGAAAGTGCAATAATACTGGAGTGGGTAACCTATCCCTGAGATGTGTATAAGAGACAGCACTATTCCATATATGTATTTCTACATACATTTGGTATGTCTTCAATACTTATATATTTAAATATTTAAATAAGAATAAGTAATACTGAAATATAGTACACATGTTTATGGATGCATACCAAGCTCCTAGAAGAGTGACTGACACGTAGTAGGTGTCAATAAGCATTTTTCAAAAGAAAGAACAGATGATATGCAGAAAAAAATATCCAGTTTCTCACCTAAGCTCATAGAGTTATGAAGTGAAGTGAAGTGAAGTCACTCAGTCGTGTCCAACTCTTTGCAACCCCATGGACTGTAGCCTATCAGGCTCCTCATTCCATGGAATTCTCCAGGCAAGAGTACTGGAGTGGGTTGCCATTTCCTTCTCCAGGGGATCTTCCCAACCCAGGGATCGAACCCAGATCTCCTGCATTCCAGGCAGATGCTTTAGCCTCTGAGCCACCAGGGAACCCTAAGAACACTGGAGTGGGTGGCCATTTCCTTCTCCAGGGGATCTTCCTGACCCAGGGATCAAACCTGTGTCTCTTGCCTCTCCTGCATTGGCAGGCGGATTCTTTACCACTGTGCTACCTGACTCCCATGGAGTTATACCATGGAGTTATATTATTGTTAAAATGTCTCTCTCAAAAATATACTATTTATTTTAAAAAATGGTACTGATGGACCTATTTTGTGCACAGGAATAGAGTCACAGACATAGAGAACATACTGTGGACACAAAGGGGGAAGGAGAGAGGAATGAATTGAAAGAGTAGCATTGACATGTATACACTGCATATGTGAAACAGCCGGCGGGAAGCAGGTGTTCAGCACAAGGAGCTCAGCTCAGTGCTCTGTGATGATCTGGAGGGTTGGAATGGCAGTGCGGGG
>SJYC01112147.1:0-12795 GCA_006408675.1 Madoqua kirkii | reverse complement strand
GTGGTCATGTATGGATGTGAGAGTTGGACTGTGAAGAAGGCTGAGCGCCGAAGAATTGATGCTTTTGAAATGTGATGTTGGAGAAAACACTTGAGAGACCCTTGGACTGCAAGGAGATCCAACCAGTCCAATCTGAAGGAGATCAGCCCTGGGATTTCTTCGAAAGGAATGATACTAAAGCTGAAACTCCAGTATTTTGGCCACCTTATGCGAAGAGTTGACTCATTGGAAAAGACCCTGATGCTGGGAGGGATTGGGGGCAGGAGAAGAAGGGGACAACAGAGGATGAGATGGCTGGATGGCATCATGGACTCAATGGATGTGAGTCTGAGTGAACTCTGGGAGATGGTGATGAACAGGGAGGCCTGGCATGCTGCGATTCATGGAGTCGCAAAGAGCTGGACATTACTGAGGGACTGAACTGAACTAAACCATGATCTTCACCACCTCCACCATAGTTTGGCTTAGGTCAAACAACAGAGAGGGAACACAGCCCCATCAACAACAGATAATTGGATTAAAGATTGATTGAGCATGGCCCCACCCATCAGAATAAGACCCAGATTACCCCTCAGTCAGTTTCTCTGATCAGGAAGATTCCATAAGCCTCTTATCCTTATTATCAGAGGGCAGACAGATTGAAAACTACAATCAGAAAACTCACAGCCTTGTCTAATCAATGAAACTATGAGTCATGTCATGTAGGGCCAACCAAGATGAATGAGTCAATGGTGGAGAGTTCCAACAAAACATGGTCCACTGGAGAAGGAAATGGCAAATCACTTCAGTATTTTGCCTTGAGAACCTCATGAACAGTATGAAAAGGTAAAAAGATAGAACACTGAAAAATGAACATCCAGGTCAGTAGGTGCCCAATATGTTACTGGAGATTAGTGGAGAAATAACTCCAGAAAGAACGAAGAGATGGAGCCAAAGAAAAAACAACACCCAGTTGTTGATGTGGCTGGTGATGGAGGTGAAGTCCGATGCTGTAAAGAGCAATATTGCATAGGAACCTTGAATGTTAGGTCCATGAGTCAAGGCAAATTGGAAGTGATCTAACAGGAGATGGCAAGAGTGAACACTGACATTTTAGGAATCAGTGAACTAGAATAACTGAAATGGTGAATTTAACTCAGATGACCATTATATCTACTACTGAGGGCAAGAATCCCTTAGAAGAAATGGAGTAGCCCTCATAGCAAAACAGTCCAAAATGCAATACTTGGATGCAATCTCAAAAATGACAAAATGATCTCTGTTTGCCTCCAAGGCAAACCATTCAATATCACAGTAATCCAAGTCTATGACTGACCAGTAATTCTGAAGAAGCTGAAGTTGAACAATTTTATGAAGACCAACAAGACCTCCTAGAACTAAATTAAAAAAAAAAAAAAGATGTCTTTTTCATTATAGGAAACTGGAATGCACAAGTAGGAAGTCAAGTAACACCTGGAGTAACAGGCAAATTTGGCCTTGGAGTACAGAATGAGGCAGGGCAATGGCTAATAGAGTTTTGCCAAGAGAGCACACTGGTCATAGCAAACACTCTCTTCCAACAACACAATTTAAAAAAAAAAAAAAGATGTCTTTTTCATTATAGGAAACTGGAATGCACAAGTAGGAAGTCAAGTAACACCTGGAGTAACAGGCAAATTTGGCCTTGGAGTACAGAATGAGGCAGGGCAATGGCTAATAGAGTTTTGCCAAGAGAGCACACTTGTCATAGCAAACACTCTCTTCCAACAACACAAGAGAACACTCTACACTTGGACATCACCAGATGATCAATATCGAAATCAGACTGATTATACTCTTTGCAGCCAAAGATGAAGAAGCTGTATACAGTCAGCAAAAACATGACTGGGAGCTGACTGTGGCTCAGATTATAAACTCCTTATATAAACTCTCAGTCAAATACAGACTGAAACTGAAGAAAGTAAGGAAAACCACTAGACCATTCATGCATGAACTAAATCAAATCCCTTATGATTTACAGTGGAAGTGATAAATAAATTCAAGGGATTAGATCTGATAGATGGAGTGCCTGAAGAACTATGGATGAAGGTCCATGACATTGTACAAGAGGCAGTGACCAAGACCATCCCCAAGAAAATGAATAGCAAAAAAGGCAAAATGGTTGCTTTAAGGAGGCCTTACAAACAGCTGAGAAAAGAAGAGAAGTGCATGGTAAAGGAGAAAAGGAAAGATACACCCATTTGAATGCAGAATTCCAAAGAAAAGCAAGGAAAGATAAGAAAGCTTTTCTCAGTGATCAATGCAAAGAAATAGAGGGAAATAATAGAATGGGAAAGATTAGAGATTTCTTCAAGAAAATTAGAGATAAAAGGGAATAGTTCATGCAAAGATGGGCACAATAAAGGACAGAAATAGTATGGACCTAACAGAAGCAGAAGATATTAAGAAGAGGTGGCAAGAATACACAGAAGAACTACACAAAAAAGATCTTCATGACCCAGATAATCAAGATGATGTGATCACTCACCTAGAGCCAGACATCCTGGAATGCAAAATCAAGTGGACCTTAGGAAGCATCACTATGTACAAAGCTAGTGGAGGTGATGGAATTCCAGCTGAGCTATTTCAAATCCTGAAAGATGATGCTGTGAAAGTGCTGCACTCAATATACCAGGAAATTTGGAAAACTCAGCAGTGGCCACAGGACTGGAAAAGGTCAGTTTTCATTCCAATTCCAAAGAAAGGCAATGCCAAAGAACGCTCAGACTACCACACAATTGTACTCATCTCATATGCCAGCAAAGTAATGTTCAAAATTCTCCATTCCAGGCTTCAGCAGGACATTTACCATGAACTTCCAGAAGTTCAAACTGGATTTAGAAAAGGCAGAGGAACCAGAGATCAAATGGCCAACATCCATTGGATCACTGTAAAAGCTAGAGAGTTCCAGAATAACATCTGCTTCTGCTTTATTGACTATGTTAAAGCCTTTGACTGTGTGAATCACAATAAACTGTGGAAAGTTCTTCAAGAGTTGGGAATACCAGACCACCTGACCTGCCTCCTGAGAAATCTGTATGCAGGTCAAGAAGCAACAGTTAAAGCTGTACATGGAACAGTGGACTGGTACCAAAATGGGAAAGGAGTATTCTAGCTTTTATATAGTCTTTCTGCTTATTTAACTTATACGCAGAATACATTATGCCAAAAGCTGGGCTGGATGAAGCACAAGCTGAACTCAAGACTGCCAGGAGAAATATCAATAACCTCAGATATGCAGATGATACCCCCTAATGGCAGAAAGTGAAGAGGAATTAAAGAGCCTATTGATGAAAGTGAAAGAGAAAAGTGAAAATTTTGGCTTAAAACTCAACATTCAGGAAACGAAGATCATGGCATCTAGTCCCATCACTTCATGCAAATAGATGGGGAAACAATGGAAATAGTGACAGACTTTATTTTCTTGGGCTCCAAATCACTGCAAATGATGACCTCAGCCATGAAATTAAAAGGCTTGCTCCTTGGAAGAAAAACTATGACCAACTTAGACAGCATACTAAAAAGCAGAGGCATGACCTTGTCAAAAAAAGTTCCATCTAGTCAAAGCTATGGTTTTTCCAGTAGTCGTGTATGGATGTGAGAGTTGGACTATAAGGAAAGCTGAATCTTGAAAAATTGTTGCTTTTCCACTGTGGTGTTGGAGAATACTCTTGAGAGTCTCTTGGACAGCAAGGAGATCCAACCAGTCAATCCTAAAGGAAATTAGTCCTGAATATTCATTGGAAGGAATGATGCACTAGCCGAAGCTCCTATCCTTTGGTGACCTGATGTGAAGAACTGACTCACTGAAAAAGACCCTGATGCCAGGTAAGACTGAAGTCAGGAGGAGAAGGGGTCAACAGAGGATGAAATGGTTGGATGGCATCACCAACTTTATGGACATAAGTTTGAGTGAGCTCTGGGAGTTGGTGATGGACAGGGAAGCCTGACATGCTGCAGTCCATGGAGTCACAAAGAGTTAGACATGACTGAGCAAATGAACTGAACTGAACTGAAGAGCTCAGTGGTGAAGAGCTGCAGTGCAGGAGCCGCAGGAGACACAGATTCAATTCCCCAGATCAGGAAGATCCCCTGGAGAACGGCATGGCAGACCACACTCCCACTCTAGTATTCGCCTAGAGAATCCCATGGACAGAAGAGCCTGGTGGGCTACAGTCCATGGGGTTGCAAAGAGTTGGACATGACTGAGAGACTAAGCATGGACCCAAGATCATGGATGTATGTATGTGTATATATATATATATATATATATCCCCCTACTGAAGTGTATGAAGATCTCAGAGCAACTCTACCAATTTTTATCTTGAAATATTTCTGTTTGGGAAGTCATTTGTTGTTTCTGGCTGTCAAGTGGCAAATTATTATTATCACCAATGTACTTATTACTTCTGTCTATACATTTATACAGTGACGCTTAAAGCACCTGTGATGCCAGAAGCCCCAGGGCATATTTCAGAAAGCGTTCATAACATGGCAAAGAGAACAGGTGTCATCTGAAGGAAAGCATGCTCGCTGGTACAGTTTCCTTTCTATGCATCCTTCCCTAGCCTTCCCTAAGTGAACAAGAATAATAATAGCAATCTCTTATTCCATGCTTACCATGAGCCAGATAATTTTCATTATGCTTTACCTAAATAAACTGATTGGCTTCCATACAACCCCATGAATTAGGTACTGTCAGTATCCCAAATAAGAAATGGAGACCCAGAAAAGAAACCAGCAAATGGTGAAGAGTGATTTAAAATACAGACAACCTGGTTTCAGAGTCTGTTTTCAAACCATCATGTTATATTGCTTCCTGCCCCAGATTTTAACATTCCCACCAGACATGCGCACTCACCTACAACCCCTGCAGAAGGGAATTTCAGAAGAAATGTTGAGGATTTTTTTTAAAATGAGAACAGCCACATTCTCAAGTTCTGCGGAAAGATTCAAGTTCACCATTATTGCTAATTAAGATTCTCTTATCTGAGCTTTCCTCTGAAGGATGTCCCCATATATCATAAGGCACAAACAGGTCTTTCAAGCTCAACACAGTTCTCACAAATTGGTGTTAACTAAAATGTTAATAGGAGACGACTGGACCGCTCTCTCTCTGTCTCTCTCTGTCGGTAACTATATATAAAACATGTCTTGCTGTCCTTCGGCTTTTGCTGCCTACATATTTAGTCAATCTATGAATCCCTAGATTTGACTTTTAGCTCTAATCCTTATTTTTAAACTCAAAGCTGCTTTGCAACATTGACCTATTTCATGATATTGCTGGTGACTGGAGGTGACCTAACTTCTATCTTCCCTCCCATACCCTGGGTCTTTCCCAAGGACCTGAGCCTGTGTCAACACCTGGTACTGCCATCCCTCTCCAACACCATGCCCAGGGGCCTCAGGATATGATCACAGTACATCTGGCACTTGCTGGGGAATGCAGGCTCCTTTCCTGTCCACCCACCCCCCTTCCACCCTCCTGCACCTCCCACCCTGACTGACTTGAATACCATGCCACAGAGGTCAGAAAATAGTCCTTCAGCAGTCTGCATTTGCAAAACACTAATATTCATCAAACGCAACAATATCACATTAGTTTTCAACGTCTGCCTCTCTGTTGTAATCCTTGAGTCCTCTAGGCTTGCAGTCCTTTCAAACAGCATTCAACCTCACAGCATACAGAGATGCAACACATACTAAGTTTTGGAACTTATTTTTTTCTCGCAGCTTGCAAGATTTGCATAAAATAGCAAGAATAACACAGTCAAAGCATTCTTCAGGTTGATTTTCAGCAGAGAAGTATTTGGTCAAATGTCAGAATAAGTTCCAGTCGACTGTGATCTTTTTTTTTTCTGTTCAGGAAAGGATTATGATAACAACTTGATGGTGAGTTTGATAGAAAAGTGTGGGTTCTGTATTGTCCCTAATCAACAGCACCACCTTCTGTCTGCAGAAATGCCAAGTTCTGGTGAAAGCACAGCTTGCTTTGCCATGTGGGAGCCTAACTCGAGGCTTAAGCCAATGATGCAAATCCCATTTTCTCCTTACTTGACATCAGTGAAGTCAAAATCATTTTCAAATAGCCCAAACTGCACTTTAGGCCAAATAATCTAAAAACTGCAACTAAGCACTTTGAAAGAAACATCACAGCTTCACTATCATTCTGCTAGACCTGATAAATCTTCCAGGTATATCCTTTTATCTATTCTTTCCACATGGAAATTCTCCAGAATAGGCTGAAATTTTCATGATTTTTACAAAAAAGGAAAGTGTGAGCTCTAGTTTGTTACACCAAAATGATTTATAAAACTATGTCTCCAATCTCATAGTTAGCTCCATCTGACATTACAGTACGGGGAAATAGGAGGTCTAGGGGTTTAAGTAGAATCACCAACCAGTTGAAATATATGCGCCTTCCAAATAAAAAGCTGTGTGAAACCCACGCTGTCGCTCTTTTCTGCACTCTAGTTTGGATAAGTGAAATAACTGAAGCCTTGAGCAATTAAAGAAGTTATAAAGCCAAAGTTAACTTGCTATTAAATCCTTAAAATTCCTGAGGTCATGTAATGAATAGCAATGTAAATAAATGTGGAGAAGGGCACAGCAGAAATCTAACTCATCCTTGGATATATTTGGGTAAGTCTATAAGATCCCCTAGAGAAAGAAATGGCAACCCACTCCAATATTCTTGCCTGGAGAATCCCCACGGACAGAGAAGCCTGGCGGGCTACAGTCCATGGGATTGCAAAGAGTCAGACACAACAGAGAGACTAACACTTTCATTTTCTCTTTGATAAAACAGGAATAGGCTTCCCATGTGAGGCTAACAGTAAAGAACCTACCTGTCCATGCTGCAGACATTAGAGACACAAGTTCCATTACTGGGTCAGGAAGATCCTCTGGAGGAGGATATGGCAACCCACTTGAGTATTCTTGCCTGGAGAATCCCCAGGGATGGAAGAGCCTCGTGGGTTATGGTCCATAGTGTTGAAGAGTCAGACACAACAGAAGTGACTTGGCACATATAAAACAGGGACACGGTTTCTCCAAGAGTCTGTCTTTAGGGAGGGCTCTTGGAAGAACCCGTCTTGAGATGAAATGAATTCAGGCACCATGTTCTTAAACCCATCCTTCATCCTAAACCATTGACAGTAGGACAATTATAAAAACATGACTTCCATCCTCAGATCTACCTAGTTAAAAACTGAGAAAAGCTTTGACACTAAAACTCTGTCACACGTTGGAACACAGGCAGTCCTACCTCTATCAAAAACATCACTTAAGAGGAGTGAGGGTTTTGATCCGAATTTGCCAGGCACCACTGTGAAATATTGAAATTGTAGAAATCCTGTTCATTATTGATGATGGTGTCAGGCGAAGCATCTCTAGTGCTTGGAGAGAGAACTTTGCAGAAGATACTTGGTGAATCCATTTGAAAAATATCATAGTGGGACTTCTGAGAACAAGTGGCAACCAAAATGAGCAGGAGGGATTCATGAGTGGAAGGATTTGCGGGAGATAGAGGGGCTCGTTGTTAGAGACAGACAGGCAGCCAGCATGCAAGGGCAGTTAGCGTTGTTTTTAAATCCTCCATTTCCGCCTATGAGATTATAGAATCCAAGTGTGAACACAAGAAAGCTCAACTCTGGAAAAATTGCAGAAGACAATATATCATTGGTATGTTACAGTTCTCAAAGGACTATATCTATCCTTTTTGAATTGCCTATACATAGTCAAAGTACAACAGAAGTTATGAGTTAATTTAAGATGGATCCTTTAGGCAGAAATGGAATTGTTCCTCTTAAAAGATACCTATTCTACATTGCTTGTGAAGTCAACCAAAATTCACTGGCATATTACCCAACTCTCCTTTTAGTTTGGCTAGATAGGTGGACTTTGACATTGTTAAGAGTTATTTTTTCCACTGCCTGGAGACATAGAAGGAACAAATGATCTCCTGAAGTCCCTTACTATCTGTGATTCTGTTTGTTACCTTGTTTAAAACTTTCTACAGAAAGAAGTTCTGGGTAGAGTCAAAAATTTCATGGCAAAACCTTGCCCAAGACCCAAAGTCACAGATTTCCAAGGATTAAGCCGCAGTGCCAGTATTCCTGTGTGCAATACAGAAACCAAAATTATACCAAATATAGAAATATAGATGTCCCAAATGTCATCTCAATAGCAAACAAGAGACTTTTCTTCCAGAACAGAACTGTTTCCATCACAGCAATTCAGTTTTTAAAAATCACTTGCTGCAGGAACCCACTGATCAATGCAAAAATAACAAGTAGAATAATAGATTGCTATAAAAAGTATATAAATTAACCACTGGGTAGAAATATTCTTTGGGGCTTCCCTTGTAGCTCAGTCAGTAAAGAATTTGCCTGCAGTGCAGGAGACACGAGTTCGATCCCTGGGTTGGGAAGATCCCCTGGAGAAGGAAATGGCAACCCACTCCAGTATCCTTGCCTGGAAAATCTCATGGACAGAGGAATCTGGTGGATTGCAGTCCATGGGGTCGCAAAGAGTCGGGCACGACTAATTTATACTTCTCTTTAATCTTTCACAGTCTGCATTAAAACATCATTAAAAAGTTCTCAGAACCAAAACTCATGGTAGTATATTTTCTTAGTTTCCTTCTTAGAAGAACCCTGAGTGTGTGTATGTGCTAAGTCGCTTCAATCATTTCTGACTCTTTGCACCCCCGTGGACTATTGCCCACCACGCTCCTCTGTCCATGGAATTCTCCAGGCCAGAATACTGGAGTGGATAGTCAGGCCCCCCTCCAGGGGATCTTCCTGAGCCACAGATTGAATCTGCTGCATCTCTTACATCTCCTGCATTGGCAGGCGGATTCTTTATGACTAGCATCACCTGAGAGGCCCCAAAAGAACCCTGTCAGCGAGCAAGTTATCTATGTTGTAAATAATACTTTAAAAATACTGGCTTTTCGAAGACGTTATTAACAAGAGATGAGAGTGTTATTTTAAGGGAATATTCCTTAAATTTCCCTAAGAGTAGATCATTTTCAAGCTATCAGCAACATACATTGCAACGTGGATAGCTTTTGCTTGTTTGTTTTTACAGCTGATCTCTCAACAAGTACCTTTCAACACAGTTGCCTGTGTTACAGACTTACTGTGAGTCTTTAAGCAAAACCAAAGTGACCTTTTGAGACAGCACAGCCACAGCATTCAGACTATAAAAGCTCTATCTGCTTTGTTACCCAGGCATTAGGCAGCTACCTACCTCTAGTGTCTCCCTTTGCCCTGAGTTCCCTGCCAAAATTAATCCAGAAAAAACAAATCATTTCATATTGGGATTCAGCTTTTCATTCAAAGTTGCTGTCCCTTCTTCTCCCTTGGATTTTAATCATATTCTTAATGTGAAATAGTATCCAGGAAAAACCATCCAGGCTTCATTCCTATTTTACTTAACCATACCAGTGCCTTATTCAGTTGTTACAAAATTTAAAAAAAAAATTAAGTATGTGAATTATTTCTCCTCAGAATGGAATCCTAAGGATTAAAAACACTAAAGTCAGTTCTGAATATCTTATACTAGAGAAGCTGGTGTTATGAAACCAGCCCTTCGGTACTTCCCTCCTAAAACTCGGCACTAATCAAGATGCTGATGAGAAACTTCCAAGTGAACAACTTCAAGGAATCCATGAAAGGGAATGACTCTTGTCCAAAAGAAACAAATAATTGGCCTTCCCTTTCCCCCCTAATATCACGGAATGTTGATACCCACTGACTCTTTTAATATAATATTCTGTTTTTTGCTTTGTAAATTCCTAGATCAAGAGAGGGTAAAAAGCTCAAGAGTAAAATCCTATCAAAATATATCCTGCAATGTGATTGTTCCAGAAACAAGCTGGTTTTGAAACCAAAGAGCCATAAATAAGAAGCTTTGCTATTACCTTACAAATAAATAAAAATAATATCAGTGACCCGATTGAAATCAGTTCAGTCCAGTTCAGTCACTCAGTCGTGTCCCACTCCTTGTGACCCCATGGACTGCAGCATGCCAAGCCACCCTGTCCATCGGCAACTCACTGAGTTTACTCAAACTCATATCCATTGAGTCAGTGGTGCCAACTGACCATCTCATTCTCTGTCATCCTCTTCTTCTCCTGCCCTCAATCTTTCCCAACATCAGGGTCTTTCGAAATGAGTCAGTTCTTCGCATTAGGTGGACAAAGTATTGAAATTTCAGCTTTAGCATTAGTCCTTCCAATGGACACTCAGGACTGATCTCCTTTAGGATGGATCTCCTTGCAGTCCAAGGGAACCTCAAGAGTATTCGTCAACACCACGGTTCAAAAGCATCAATTCTTTGGCTCTCAGCTTTCATTATAATCCAACTCTCACATCCATACGGACTACTGGAAAAATCATAGCCTTAACTAGACAGACCTTTGTTGGCAAAGTAATCTCTTCTTTTTAATATGCTGTCTACGTTGGTCGTAACTTTCCTTCCAAGGAATAAGCGTCTTTTATTTCATGGCTGCAGGCACCATCTGCAGTGATTTTGGAGCCCCCAAAAATAAAGTCTGCCACTGTTTCCACTGTTTCCCCATCTATTTCCCATGAAGTGATGGGACCAGATGCCACGATCTTCGTTTTCTGAATGTTGA
Source organism: Madoqua kirkii (assembly GCA_006408675.1). Lineage (NCBI taxonomy): Eukaryota > Metazoa > Chordata > Mammalia > Artiodactyla > Bovidae > Madoqua > Madoqua kirkii. Next base: position 2,132 of record SJYC01112147.1, on the reverse strand, counting down.
GCTTTTAGCCAACTTTTTCACTCTTTTCCTTCACTTTCATCAAGAGACTCTTTAGTTCTTCTTCACTTTCTGCCATCTGCTTATCTGAGGTTACTGATTCCAGCTTGTGCTTCATCCAGCCCAGGATTTCTCGTAATGTACTCTGCATGTAAGTTAAATAACCAGGGTGACAGTATACAGCCTTGATGTACTCCTTTTCCTATTTAGAACCAGTCTGTTGTTCCATGTCCAGTTCTAACTGTTGCTTCCTGACTTGCATACAGATTTCTCAAGAGGCAGGTCAGGTGGTCAAGGATTCCCATCTCTTTCAGAGTTTTCCACAGTTTGTTGTGATCCACACAGTCAAAGGCTTTGGCACAGTCAATAAAGCAGAAATAGATGTTTTCTGGAACTCACTTGCTTTTTCCATGATCCAGCTGCTCCTGCTGCTGCTAAGTCCCTTCAGTCCTGTCCGACTATGTGTGACCCCATAGATGGCAGCCCACTCAGGCTCTGCCATCCCTGGGATTCTCCAGGCAAGAACATTGGAGTGGGTTGCCATTTCCTTCTCCAATGCATGAAAATGAAAAGTGAAAGTGAAGTCGCTCAGTCATGTCCGACTCCTAGTGACCCCATGAAGTGCAGCCTACCAGGCTCCTCCATCCATCCGTGGGATTTTCCAGGCAATAGTACTGGAGTGGGGTGCCAGTGCCTTCTCTGCAATGATCCAGCAGATGTTGACAATTTGATCTCTGGTTCCTCTGCCTTTTCTAAAACCAGCTTGAATATCTGGAAGTTGATAGTTCACGTATTGTTAAAGCCTAGCTTGGAGAATTTTGAGCATTATTCCAAAATTTAATAATTATTTAACTTTTTTAAATAAGCTTTTTATTTCATATTGCATATCTGATTAACAACATTCAGGTAGACATGAGAGGAACTCAGCCATACATGTACATGTATCTGTTTTCCCTCAAACTCCCCTCCCTTCCAGGCTGCCACTCAACATTGAGCAAAGTGCCCTGTGCTATACGGTAGGTTTTTGTTGGTTATCCATTTTAAATACAGCAGTGTGTACATGTCAATCCCAAATTCTCTAATTATCCCTTCCAGCCATCCTTCCTCCTGACAACCATAAATTCATTCCCTATGTCTGTGAGTATATTTCTGTTTTGTAAATATGTTCATTTGTATCATTTCCTTTTAGATTCCACATATAAGGGATGTCATACAATATTTCTCCTTCTCTGTCTGACTTACTTCACTCAGTATGACATTCTGTAGGTCCATACATGCTGTGATCAACTTTTTAAAAACTACAGTATTAGCTTCTTATTAGTAATAATCTTCTTTGTTTGTATAGCAAAAATATACATTTACACCAACATTACAAGAATCTAAAATCACCCTGCTATTTTTCCCACTTTGCATTAATTTTAACTACAGAAAACTAGAAAGGATTTACTTCCCTTTAGGCCAGCACCAGTCTACTCAAGTATTAGTTGTGAATGAGTAAACCATTCACAAAAACAGAGCTATGTATGTAATGTGGTGGGCAAAGCTTAAGTTTAAAAAAGAAATTAAAATTTAATGATATTAAAAAAATTAAAATTCCACTGTTTCTTTCTAAATTCTTAAAAGAATACATGTCAAATCTTTACATATTACATACATTCCTTCCTACTTTACTAACCTTATGCTAAATTAAACAAATACACATTAAAAGGATTTTTCATATTTCTTCCTCAAATATATGAGGAATATATTTGTTGAAATATATGAGCTGCCACTTTAAATTCTGAAGAATTCACTGTTCAGAACACCTGCTAAAAAAATCTTCCTTCTCTGTCATGAAGAAGGGTCTGAAACAAAGACAGACGTAAATCATTTTAGAAGATAAATAAGGGATTATTCATTTACAATTAGATTATAAAGAAAGACAAGTCATTTGAAGTAAATGGGAGCTCACTGTTTTTTAAAATGCAGGGGAGCTAAGAGCTTGAAAAATCATTATAGCTTATTTTACATTGGAGAATTGGGAGGTCAAGCCATTAACTTTGTGAATTTGTGGAGGTTTCCCAGAAGCTTACTCAAATCCATTCCTAGGCCAATGTTAAACTTATTCAACTCATTAGCATAATAACATAAATGAC
>SJYC01112144.1:0-33320 GCA_006408675.1 Madoqua kirkii | reverse complement strand
AGGAAAGGAAAAAAAAGGAAAAAATGTAGAAAAATATAATAAGTTTTTAAAATTCAAATTATAAAACAGAGAAAAGAAAAATAATGGAAGAAGAAAGGGAAAAAGAGGAAAACTCCACAAAACTGCAAAAACCCAACATAGAGGCAGAGGTTTATAACAACAATGAAAAATGTGACTGAATATACAAATATACATATACATTCATAAGCAAAATCAAAACAGTCCAACAAAAACTGCAAGGGGAAAAGAACAATAGGAAAAGCAAACAGGGAATAAATGTAAAAAAAAATAATAATTGGTTTAAAAAATTTTTTAAGAGGAAAGAAAAAAAAGGAAAACTCCACAGAACTGCAGAAACCCAATATACAGGCAGAGGTTTATAGCAACAATAAAAAATGTGACTGAGAAAGAAAAGAAAAAATGGCTCAAAATCTTAAGTAGATTTCATATTGCCAATAAAATTGACAAGTACAACGGGGGCAGGGGGAGGCAGGAGTAGAGAAGGAAAAAAAGAAAAAAAATCCAAAATAATCTACAGAACAAGTCAAACACAAGCATAATAAATGTTTTTCTTGAGTCATTGCTGTCAGAGTCCTTTCCCTGGCTGGGAGCCACGGTCCAACTCACCTCCCCAGGATGCCCTCCAGCACTGTGTTCATCTCTGGACCTGCTGTGAGGGCAGTTCAGATTCTAATTTGGTCCTTTTCCTGTGTGTTCTTTCCTCCAATGTCCACAGCTATCAGAACCAGTGTATTTTCTTTTGTGAGAGCTCTCAATGACCTTTTATATATTCCATAGACACAGAGTCGGCCTAGTTGATAGTGTGTATTTAATCTGCAGCTTGTACAGCTGGGGGGAAGGTTTTGAGTCTTCTTCCTTAGCCACACTGCCCCTGTGCATCAATTATGGTTTTATTTCCACCTCTGCATGTGGGTGGTCCATTGGGGTTTGCTCCCGAGGCTGCCCCGGAGGACTTGGGTTTGCCTCTGTGAGGGCCAGGTGTGGAGCTGGTGCAGCTGCTTGGGTTGTATGGGTTTTGGCAGCACCAGGTACTCAGGGGAGTTGGCAACTAGGGCAGCAGGAAATATAGTGCTCTAGAAGGGTACGGCAACCAGTACTGGTCAATACAATCTAGTACTCTTGCCTGAAAATCAACCCCTTCCCTCCCTGACAGAGAAGCCTGGCAGGCCCACAGTCTCAGTTCAGTTCAGTCTCTCAGTCGTGTCTGACTCTTTGCAACCCCACAAATCGCAGCACACCAGGCCTCCCTGTTCATCACCAACTCCCGGAAAAAGAAAAAATGGCTCAAAATCTTAAGTAGATTTCATATTGCCAATAAAATTGACAAGTACAACGGGGGCAGGGGGAGGCAGGAGTAGAGAAGGAAAAAAAGAAAAAAAATCCAAAATAATCTACAGAACAAGTCAAACACAAGCATAATAAATGTTTTTCTTGAGTCATTGCTGTCAGAGTCCTTTCCCTCGCTGGGAGCCACGGTCCAACTCACCTCCCCAGGATGCCCTCCAGCACTGTGTTCATCTCTGGACCTGCTGTGAGGGCAGTTCAGATTCTAATTTGGTCCTTTTCCTGTGTGTTCTTTCCTCCAATGTCCACAGCTATCAGAACCAGTGTATTTTCTTTTGTGAGAGCTCTCAATGACCTTTTATATATTCCATAGACACAGAGTCGGCCTAGTTGATAGTGTGTATTTAATCTGCAGCTTGTACAGCTGGGGGGAAGGTTTTGAGTCTTCTTCCTTAGCCACACTGCCCCTGTGCATCAATTATGGTTTTATTTCCACCTCTGCATGTGAGTGGTCCATTGGGGTTTGCTCCCGAGGCTGCCCCGGAGGACTTGGGTTTGCCTCTGTGAGGGCCAGGTGTGGAGCTGGTGCAGCTGCTTGGGTTGTATGGGTTTTGGCAGCACCAGGTACTCAGGGGAGTTGGCAACTAGGGCAGCAGGAAATATAGTGCTCTAGAAGGGTATGGCAACCAGTACTGGTCAATACAATCTAGTACTCTTGCCTGAAAATCAACCCCTTCCCTCCCTGACAGAGAAGCCTGGCAGGCCCACAGTCTCAGTTCAGTTCAGTCTCTCAGTCGTGTCTGACTCTTTGCAACCCCACAAATCGCAGCACACCAGGCCTCCCTGTTCATCACCAACTCCCGGGGTTCACTCAGACTCACGTCCATCAAGTCAATGATGCCATCCAGCCATCTCATCCTCTGTCATCCCCTTCTCCTCCTGCCCCCAATCCCTCCCAGCATCAGAGTCTTTTCCAATGAGTCACCTCTTCACATGAGGTGGCCAAAGTACTGAAGTTTCAGCTTTAGCATCATTCCTTCCAAAGAAATCCCAGGGCTGATCTCCTTCAGAATGGACTGGTTCAATCTCCTTGCAGTCCAAGGGACTCTCAAGAGTCTTCTCCAACACCACAGTTCAAAAGCATCAATTCTTCGGCACTCAGCTTTCTTCTCACATCCATACATGACTACTGGAAAAACCATAGCCTTGACTAGACGGACCTGTGTTGGCAAAGTAATGTCTCTACTTTTCAATATGCTATCTGGGTGGGTCATAACTTTTCTTCCAAGGAGTAAGAATCTTTTAATTTCATAATAAGTTACATATATTTAAAGTGTACAATGTACTTTTACTTATATATTCAAAATTTTAAATAACAACTTTCCTGAGACACAATTCACATATCATAGGAGTCACTTTTTAAAGCAAACAATTCAGCAATATTTAGTATATTCAGAATTCTGCAACTATCACCACTATCTAATGTCACAATTAGATCACCACAAGAAGAAAGCATATATCCTTAGCTAATCTCCAGTCCCTACTCCTCCCAGCCCCTAGCAAACACCAATTTCCTTTCTGTCTCTATGAATTTGCCTATTCTGAGTATTTCATACAAATGAAATCATACAATATATGCCCTTTTGTGTCTGGTTTTTATCACTTAGGGCAGTGTTTTCAAAGTTCATTCTCACTGTGGCAGGCATCAGCATCTCATTCATTTTCCTGCTGAGTAATATTCCATTGTATGACACACCACATTTTGTTTTGCTATTCAGCAGTGATGGATCTCTGTGCTGTTTCCACTTTTTGGCTGTTATGAATGGTGCTATTATGCACATTCATGTATGAGATATTTTACATGTAGATGTATGTTTCACTTCTCTTAGACCTACCCCTAGGAGTGGAATTGCTGGATCATGTGGTAACTCAGTATTTAACACTTTCAGAAATCCAGCTGCACCTTTTTACATTCCCAGCAGCAATGTATTATGGTCCCAGTTTTTCCTCATCATGTATAACTTTTGTTTTTTCTGACAGAGTGGGTACTGGTTCAAATCTTTCCCACATTATTCCTGGACTATTGAAATAGTCTCACTATTTACTATTCTGTCCTCTGTCTTTCATCTATTACAATTCATCCCACAATACCATCAGCATCAGTTTCATCCTAAACAATACTAAGCAAATATCACTGTCCTATGCCACAGAAGTCTCAAAGGTTACTTACCATTTGGAGATAAACTGCTAATTGCTCATTCTGAAAATCCCTAAAGACTTATAGAGCACCAAAATTCCCAACAGCTTATAGCATTCCGCAACAGAAATTCCCTAGTTCAACTAAAACTATTTACTCCTAGCCTGGTTACCTCTTCTGCAGGCAGGCTGGCTTCATCAACCTGCCACTGTGTAGTCACACAGGGACACACATGTAAGACCCTTGCACTTAGTTTTGGGTTATCTTGTCACCATCTTGAAATTTTAATAATATTTTAACAAGAGGCTCTACATTTTCACTTTGCAATAAACCCTGCAAATTTTACAGCTAGTCCCTGGTAGCTCAGACAGTAAAGAATCTGCCTGCAATGCAGGAGATTTGGGTTGGATCCCTGGGTTGGGAAGATGCCCTGGAGAAGGGAATGGCAACCCACCCTAGTATTCTTGCCTGGAGAATTCCATAGGCAGAGGAGCCTGATGGGCTACAGTCCTTGGGATCACAAAATATCAGATATAACTAAGGACCAACACTTTCACTTTTCACTTTCTGTCTGTGAAAGTTGGGTTTTAGTGTCTAACTCCATCCAATACAGCACATACTCTTTTGCATCTCATCTGCTTTTGTTAAGATCGCAAAGCACTTGCCTTCCGTGCTTCAAACTAGCCAGTTTCTTCATGTCCTTTTTATATTAATGCTTACCAAGTTTTCATTCTGAGTTTAGTTTCCATCTTTATTCTTCCAGAGAAGTCATGATACCCATCATTATTTTATTTTTAGTTCACAGCCCAAGATGACATATAACCTTAAATAGTTTAGCAACTTTATTTTTAACTTTGAGATACAGAGGCTTTGGGCATTTGCTTTTAAAAAGTACTCTAGCTTAGAACAAAGGCTCTCACAGTAGAGGTTTTGATCAAATATATACCTTGATGATGCTAAGGCCCCTCAGGCAAAAAACGGGGGGGAAAAGGGAGGAGGGAAGCATACATTCTCTAAGTGGGAAAAATATCTTGCCTATAAGTTTCTTTTCTGTCCTAAAAAGCAGATAATAGCTTTTAGCTTTAGCCCTCAATTTTGGCCCAGTGTAGACATGTACTTCACTTTCTGAGAAGTGTCACGCTCCAAAGCAAGTGTATGTGAATTGAAGTTTTATAAATTTAGATACATCCTTTCATTGCTATAAATTGAAATCTCAGTGCTAAGAGGTAGAAGTCCACAAGAAATTATTTAAAAGAAGGCTTAGACCTGAATTTTAAGGTCTAATCTATTTCATTTGACTACTGCTCACAATGTTAGAGCAAGCAGTGGAGTAAGCCCATTTTTAAAACTAGTTACATTGTTTGCACTTGGGGAGACTGTAGATACGTGAAAATTAAAATTCAGTTATTCTTGTCTAAAACAAAGCAGTGTGTGTGCATGCTATGTGTGCATTCTAAGTCACTTCAGTCATGTCCAACTCTTTGTGACAAAATGGATTGTAGCCCACCAGCCTCCTCTATCTGTGGGATTCTCCAGGTAAGAATACTGGAATGGGTTGTCATTCTCTTCTGCAAAGGATCTTCCCAGCCAGGGATTGAACCTGGATCTTTCACATCCACCTGCATTGGCAAGAGGGTTCTTTACCACTAGTGCCACCTGGGAAGCCCAAACAAGACAGTTCTTATCCAGAACTTAAAGAAATATCAAGAGTTAGCAGCATTATTTCCTATTCACAATTAACAAAGACTAGGTTTTATAAAGACTATTTTTTAGAGTAGTTTTAGATTCACAACCAATTTGAGAGAAAGGTACAGAGATTTCTCATCTACCCATTGCCCCCACACATGCATTATCTGTTATCAACATCATTCACCAGAATGATACATTTGTCATCAAAGAGGAGCCTGCATTGAGATGTCATCAGTACCTAGAGCGTATAGTTGACCTTAGAGTTTGGTCTTGGTACAGTATATTCTCTGAGTTTCTACAAATGTATAATGATATATGGGCTTCCCTGATGGTTCAGATGGTGAAGAATCTGCCTGAAGTGCAGGAGACCTGGGATCGATCCCTGGGTCAGGAAGATCCTCTGGAGAAGGGAATAGCTACCCACTCCAGTATTCTTGCCTACAGTATTCTATGAACAGAGGAACCTGGCAGGCTACAGTCCATGGGGTCACAAAGAGTCAAACATGACTGAGCAATTAATACAACAAAACAATAATAATATCACTATAATATTATACAGAATATTTCAGTCTTAAAAATCCTTTGTGCTCTACCTAGTCATCCTTTTCCTCCCCTTCCCCTGCAAACCACTGAATTTTTTTTTTAACATTTCCATAGTTTTGCCTTTTTCAGAATGTCATGTGGTTGGAATCATACCATTTACAGCCTTTTCAGATTGGCGTCTTTCAATTACTAATGTGCATTTAAGTTTCCTTTATGTCTTTTCATGGCTTGACAACTCAGTTCCTTTTAGAAGAGAATAATAATCCATTGTCTGAATGTATCATCACTTACTTATTCATTCACTTACTAAAGGACACCTTGATTGCTTTTAAATATGGGCAATAATGAATAAAGCTGTTACAACATCTGTGCTCGGGTTTTTGTGTGGACATAAGTTTTTGTGAGAAATTCTGGGGACTTCCCTGGTGGTCCAGTAGTTAAGAATCTGCCTGCCAATGCAGGGGACACAGTTCAATCCCTGGTCTGGGAAGATTCCACATGCTGCAGTGCAACTAAGCCTACGTACCACAACTACTGAGCCCAAGCGCTACTGAAGCCTGCAAGCTCAAAAGCCTGTGCTCTGCAACAAGAGGAGCCACCACAGTGAGAAGCCCTTGCACCACAACTAGAGAGAAGCCCCCACTCACCACAACCGGAGAAAGAGCCATCATAAAGCAAAGACCCCACCCAACCAAAAATAAATACACGAATAAAATTTTTTTTAAAAAAGAAATGCTGGGCTGGATAAGTTAAAAGCTGGAATCAAGATAGGCAGGAGAAACATCAGTAACTTCAGATAGCAGATGATACCACTCTAATGGTAGAAAGAGAAGAGGAAATAAAGAGGCTCTTGATGAGGGTAAAAGAGAGTGAAGGAGCCAGCTTAAACTAAATATTAAAAAACTAGGATCACGGCATCCGGCCCCATTACATCACGGCAAATAGAAGGGGTAAAGGTGGAAGTGCTGACAGATTTCCTCCTCTTGGGCTCTAAAAGCACTGTGGATGGTGATTGCAGCCATGACATGAGATGGTTGTTTCTTTGCAGAAAAGCTATGACAAACCTAGATATAGGCAGGAGAAGAATTTGTGGCCATTTTTAGAATCTGTCACAAATGTGTTGCTAATATTAGCATTGCCAACACTGTGTTGAAAAGCAGAGACATTACTCTGCTGAAAAAGGTCTATGTAGGCTGTGGCCAGGCTGTGGTCTTCCCAGTAACCACATATGGTTGTGAGAACAGGACCATAAAGAAGGCAGAATGATGAAGAATTGATTCCTTAGAACTCTGGTGCTGGAGAGACTCCTGAAAGTCTCCTGGACAGCAAGGAGATCAAACCAGTCAATCTTAAGAGAAGTCAGCCCTGAATACTCACTGGAAAGTCTGATGATGAACCTGAAGCTCCCATATTTTGGTCATCTGATGCAAACAGTCCACCCATTGGAAAAGACCCTGATTCTGGCAAAGACTGAGGGCAGAAGGAGAAGAGGGCATCAGAGAATGAGATGGTTGGCTGGCATCACCATTGCAATGGACATGAACTTAGACATACTTCAGGGGATGGTGAGGGACAGGGAAGCCTGGTGTGCTGCAGTCCATGGGGTTTCAAAGAGTTGGACATGACTGTGCGACTGAACAACAACATGTTTTCAACTGTTCTGGGTTAATACCAAAGAGAACAATTGTTGGATTGCATGATAAAGAGCAAGTTTAGGTTTATAGGAAACCACCAAACTGTCTTCAATGTGGCTGTACCGTTTCGTGTTCCCACCAGCAATGAATGAGATTTCCTGTTGCTCCACAGCCTCATCAACATTTGGTGCCATCAGCGTTCCAGATTTTGGCCATTCTAGTGGGTATGTAGTGATACCTCACTGTTGTTTTTATTTGCATTTTCCTGGGATTTCTTTGGAAGGAATGATGCTAAAGCTGAAACTCGAGTACTTTGGCCACCTCATGTGAAGAGTTGACTCATTGGAAAAGACTCTGATGCTGGGAGGGATTGGGGGCAGGAGAAGAAGGGGATGACAGAGGATGAGATAGCTGGATGGCATCACTGACTCGATGGACGTGAGTTTGAGTGAACTCCGGGAGTTGGTAATGGACAGGGAGGCCTGGCATGCTGCGATTTGTGGGGTCACAAAGAGTCGGACACGACTAAGTGACTGAACTGAATTGAATTGAACTGAATGATATATTTGAGTGAAAGTCTCTCAGTCCAACTCTTTATGACCCCATGGACTATACAGTCCATGGAATTTTCTAGGCCAGAATACTGGAGTGGGTAGCCTTTGCCTTCTCCAGGTGATCTTCCCAACCCAGGGATTGAATCCAGGTCTTCCACATTCCAGGTGGATTCTTTACCAGCTGAGCCACAAGGGAAGCCCAAGAATACTGGAGTGGGTAGCCTACCCCTTCTCCAGCAGATCTTCCTGACCCAGGAATCGAACCAGGATCTCCTGCATTTCAGGCAGATTCTTTACCAACTGAGCTAAACTATGAAGTGTTAAATATTTTCATGTGCCTATTTGCCCTTTGTACCTCATCTTTTGTGAGGCAGAAATTTTCTTCAAGATGTGACACTCCACACTTCATAACAGTTACTGGCTATATTTAATCAAAATTTAGTATAATCATTCTCTATTTATTAAACAGCAAATTTTGGTACAGTTTCTCTGGATCTAAAATAAGTAAGTGAAAGTTGGAGTATTAAACATACATTATTATTTGTCATGAAGACTTAAGAAAAAATGGAATTCCTGGTGATTGGCTTCCAAATTGAATCTTTGAATAGTTGTAAATTACCACCTTCTAATCTATTTGCTAAGTAACTTCTATTGGCTTATTTTAAAGTAGAGTAGAATGTAGAAATACTACATCAATCACTCTACTGAAAATATGAAAGGAATTTCTCTGTCCAAATACTTTTCTTCAGTCAGAACAATTAAGTACAACTTTCAGGAGTCTCTTGTACCAACACAAACATAAAAAGAAAAAGGATCTGAAATTTCACCTAATAGTGCTTAAATTCTGCAGCTCTGGGTTGTTTAGATCTTGAAATCAACTGGATAGTTTGTCTTCACTAACTATTCCACACAAGAATGATTGCTAATTAATGATTCATCATCAAAATTATCCCAAATGAGAACATGCATAGAAAATACACAGTTATATTATTACTTTAAATATAGAAACAGTATAACTCAGTGGCTTTCAATATGGTAGCATAGTTTTAGAATCACTTGCATAGACAGCAGAGATGGAGAGGAGAACAGAGATTTTAAAAAATACCCTAAGAATTTCTGATACTTGGTTCTGATGGAGCTGAGGAATGGACTTTTAAGTACTCCGAGTATTTCTAATGTACAGTTGTAGTGGTTAGAATTATTTTTTTTTAATGGATCAAAATCAAGCTGTTTCAAGACAGACGCAGACTTATGGGTCATGGATTAGTTGTGCTCACACTAAAGACACGTGAAATCTCAATATCAGTGTTCCATGTGAAATAAGTTGTTCTGTTTCATGTTAAATGCAGGCACATTCCTTAAAGCAGAGCCCCCAACTGCGGTGGTGTAGTTTCTGTTTGCTTTATCTCACTTTGTGTTTCATCTCTGGGTAGGATAATTACAGCTGAGTCCCAACAGCATATGGTAGTGGGTTGTGGAGAAGAAGCCAAACAAGGACAAAAGCACAAATACAAAAATAAAAACGTAAGGCAAGTTGGTGCTGCTGAGCAGTTTTCTTTCATCTTTCTGTGAGGTTAATTAACTGCATGATATGTCTTTGCCACTCTGATGCATCAGAAGCTTCCCAGAAGACTCCTCCTCCGCAATCTAAATTATAATGATGTCTGATGACAGTAGAATTTTCAGTTTAACTAGAAGGAAGCGAGTCTGTCTGAGCAGCATAGAGGCACACCTTCACCACTGAAAGTGAAAGGGTTAGTCACTCGATTGTGTCCAAATCTTTGGGACCCAGTGGACTGTTGCCCACCAGGCTCCTCTGTCCATGGGATTCTCCTGGAAAGAATACTGGAAAGGGTAGCCATTTCCTTCTCCAGGGGAATCTTCCTGACCCAGGGATCAAACCCAGGACTCCTACATTGCAGGCAGATTCTTTACCTTCTGAGCCACCATGGAAGCCCTACATTCACCATTATCCTTATGATAAACTGAACCCCCACTGCATGGTCTCACTGAGGCCAGGAGATGGCGCTGGTGGGTTTCCCCACATACAGGGTGAACTCTGGCCTCACCCTTCATCGTATTAAACTCACCAGATGCCCCTATGAATCACATTAAGCTCTCTTTAAAAGTTTTTTACAAAGTGTTAAAATTTTATTTCAAAATTGTTTGCCTTTAAAAAAAAAAAGTGCTTGAGGCCATCATTTATTTATGCTAAGTAACTTCAGTCGTGTTCGACTCTGTGCGACACCATAGATGGCAGCCCACCAGGCTCCCCCGTCCCTGGGATTCTCCAGGCAAGAACACTGGAGTGAGTTGCCATTTCCTTCTCCAATCCATGAAAGTGAAAAGTGAAAGTGAAGTCACACAGTCGTGTCCGACTCTTAGCGACCCCCTGGACTGCAGCCTACCAGGCTCTTCCGCCCATGGGATTTTCCAGGCAAGAGTACTGGAATGGGGTGCCAGTGCCTTCTCCGACAAATTGACTACAATTTTGTGTGCAATTGTCGCCAATAGAGAAAAATTTAACCCTCAAATTCTCATTTTGTGCACACTTACACATTATTTTATTTGTTTAGATTCTCTCTTTGTGTTTTGCACCCAACATTTTCTTTGTAGTCCAAGATATTTTCAATGGCTCCTGAATTTCTGGGGCCTAAGACTTGTGCCCAAGTATCTGGTGGATAAGTGAGTCTTTGTTGTCCCATTCTAAGATTCCAGTGAGGAACAATATACAAAAGGACAATGTCAGACCAAATTCTGAGCCACACCTTCTACGGCAACCAGCTCTGAACAGTGAGGACTTGGTCATTGCCAGCTTTTCTATGCCCTTTGCTATCTAATCAGAACATGCCTGAAGCCTTGGTTTATTCCTCTATAAAGCTTTCCCACTTCTCTACCTGCCTTTGAGTTTCCGCCAACCACAGGTGATGCTGGCTGATTCTCTTTCCATAGCAAGCCCTCAATAAATAGCTCTTGCATATTCTCATTCAAATGGTCTTCACTAGTTTCCAGCCTGCAAGGAAACATTGGGAAAGGGCTGGTGAGTGAATCTAGGTCTTACTTCTCAATGGTGTCTCTCATTTCTGCTTTCATTTATGTATGCAAGAGAATTCTAGGCTGATATATTCTCTAGATACATAGACAGCAGATGAATGAGGAGGAAAGCAGTTGTTTATATTGTATAGGCTAAAGAATTTGTGAATTTATGTCACAATGGTTACTATTTTAATCAATAAATTATTAAATATATTTTAAAATAATAAGGTTCTGATTAATAACATTTGGGAATAGATTAATCTACCCATTGGCCCTTATACAAAATATCAGATATGCCCTGCCCAATGGTAAAACGTCATTTAAGATCACTCAAATACCTGGTGGCTCAACAGTAAAGAAGCTGCCTGCAACACAGGAGACACGGGTTCAACTCTTGGGTCAGGAAGATCCCCTGGAGAAGGAAATGGCAACCCACTCCAGTATCTTGTCTGGGAAATCCCATGGACAGAGGAATCTGGTGGGCTACAATCCACGGGGTTACAAAAGAGTCGGACATGATTAAGCAGCTGAACAACAAAAACACACACAAAAATAAACAATAATAAATCCAACCAGAAGTATCAACACAAGTAGGAGTGGCTATTAGTCACCTGAATTTCAAAAAAAAAAATGCTACTAGAAAAAAAATCTTTAAGGCTAAGAATAGTTTATATTTATGGACATAATTAAATGAAACAAAGTCTAATGTTATTCCATTTCTTGCCTTACCTTCATTTACTGCCTTTCTCTGTATTGTTTTCAGTTTCTCACTTGCTCCAACAGCATAATACAGGAAGTCAGCAATTTAAAACAATCCATTCTATTATAGTTGCAAAAGCAAACCAGTGAAGAGAAAAAACATAGATCTTAGCTTCAAGTTTTGAAAACTGTCTAATTAAAACTCAAGCTTATATTCCCCACTGTGTAAGTGGTGCCCTAAATTTGGGACAGCTTTGTTTGACTGTAGCATCTTTTATTGTTCTCATTTGATGACTGATACAAACAGAAGAAATTGGCCTCTGTGTGTGTGTGTATCTCCCACAGAGCCTTACTCCCCTTGTTTCTACATACCCTTGAAAACACTTATAATTCTATTCATTATAAATATATGGAAGTAAATACATATACTTTCATTTATTATAAAATATGCATTTTAACATTTAATTATTGATAAAACATCAAGAGAGAATAAAGCTAAGAACAATACTGAAAGAAGTACATTCTATGAAACGTAATGTTCATTTTCTTACCACATAATTTTCAGGTGAAGTCTCTATCAGTTATGTTCAGACATTTCGCCAGTTATGATATGGCAGCCAGCTTTCCAGACGACCCTTCAAGATTCCCATCTTCCAGTATCCACTTCCTTTTGTAGTCCCCTCACACACTGTTACTGGAGTTGTTTGCTGTTTTTGTTCCGTCATTAAGTCATGTCCAACTCTTTGTGACCCCATGGAATGCAGCAATCCAGGCTTCCCTGTTCTCCACTGTCTCCCAGAGTCTGCTCAAACTCATGTCCATTGAATCAGTGATGCCATCCAACCATCTCATCCTCTGTCATCCCCTTCTTCTGCCCCCAATCTTTTCCAGCATCAGGGTCTTTTCCATTGAGTCGGCTCTTCGTATCAGGTGGCAAAAGTATTGGAGCTTCAGCATCAGACCTTCCAGTGAGTATTCAGTCTTGATTTCCTTTAAGATTGACTGTTTTGATCTCCTTGCTGTCTGAAGAATCAATGCTTTCCAATCAGCTTTGGTACATGCAATCAATAGAATATGGCAGAAACAATGATACATCACTTCCAAAGTTAAGTTGTGAAAGTCACTGTGGCTTCTGTCTTGGTCCTTGTGTGTGTGTGTGTGTGTGTGTGTGTGTGTATGTTTACCCATCCCTTTCTTTCTCTCTCGTGTTACTTGCTCTAGGAAAAGCCAGCTGCCGAAACATGGGTAGTACAAAGGACAAGTCCATTTATCAAGGAACTGAGGCCATATGAGTGAGTGACCTTGGAGGCAGATACCTCCACCCCAGCCAAGATGACTATACCGCAGCTGACATTTAGCTGCAACCTCAGGAGAGACCCTGAGCTAGAATCACAGTTAAGCCACCCCTAGGTGCTTGACCCTCAGAAACTGTGTGAGATAAAAATTTTTGTTACCTTAAGCTGCTGTTTTGTAGTAATGTTATGCATCCATAGATTACTAATACCCAGTTAATATACATTAACTGAAAAGATAGCAATAAGCTGTTGTGCAAACTTACTCATTTGTAAAAAATATATATATTTTCTAAGTGTAGTTTCATTTTAAATGACTAGCAAATGAATGAATACATATAAAGCATTTACAGCAATGGCTGACACAAAGGAAATGCTATGTAAATAGCAAATATGATAATGATGTTGATTTAACACCAAAGGAAAAAAATACTACTTAATGGAAAAATGTTTACTGGTGTAAAATAGAAATTCTCACAACGTGAGTACAAGTAAATTTGTCTATTATTTTGTGGCTAGATGTTAACACTCATCCCTTCCAGTTAGAAGAGGGATTTGGAATCAGAAAGCTTCTCACTGGAGCCTAATGCTGTCCATCCTAAATGGCTAAAACAAAAATATTCACTGTTAAGAAGGTGAGTCGTGACTTAAGACAGGCTTCTGAAGGAATTAACATCTTGGGAAGATCCTCTGGAGAAGGGAAAGGCTTCCCACTCCACTGTTCTGGCCTGGAGAAGTTCATGGACTGTAGAGTCCATGGGGTCGCAAAGAGTCGGATACAACTGAGTGACTTTCACTTTAACCCAACGGTGGCAAGATTGATGATGTACAAGCTGTAGGTTAACATCATGTTAACAGACAAATTATGTTTTTCTTATATGCGACTAAGTGTGCTTTCAGCCATAATAGCCTCCTCAGTAACTAGGGAGAAACTTAAACCTTATTTATCTTCTCATCAACTCAGAGGCTATGTATATCTCATTAGCATTTAGCAGAGGGCCAGAAATTTTTTCTGCTTTTAAAACTAGCCTTTCAATGAACTACTTCCCCTCATTTTGTTGGTGATGTTAAGTAGCTTTTCTTTTAAAATATCTTTTTTAAGAAATTTTCAAAAAACCTAGAATTTCAGACATAAGAGCTTCAAAAACAGCCATTTCAGAAACAGGAGCTATGAAAATGGGTCGTTTCAAGCTGCAACAGCTTCAAATGATTCGCCTTTTGAGACAGCAGGTGTTAGATTCAGCAGGGTCCTAACGCCAGAAACACATTTACATTCAAATTAAACTGAATATAATTCGAAGCTATTGCTTCAAAGTAGGAACCCCTTTGTGTAAGAAAATAATTGCATGTATGCAAAATTTGAAATAAATTTTTATACTTAAAACACCCATCTTGGCCATACTAAAAAGGAACTGAAAATAGTTCAGTATTTCCCCCTTTTGATACTAAATTCTGCTACATACTTATCCTTCCATTAACTTTCCCATCATTTACTTTGAATTCTAACTTGAAAAATCAAAAGTGTATGCCCATATTCAAGATAAACATGACTGGAAAGCAAATTTCCATTATAATTGCCAAAGCTATTTAAAACACCTTGAAATGAAGAGGCGGATTTCTATAACTAACGCAAACCCCCTTTGCCCAACCTGCCTCCCTGCCATGTGCTGCTCTCGGTATCTCTACTGAAACAGGTAAACGTTCCTTCATGTAAAGTCTGATTGTGGTTTATCCAATCTGATCCCCTTACAACGACACCGTGACCATGCCTTACAAAACATTTTCTCCTTCAGTGAATATCAATAATGCTACAGAAATATCCAGAGGATACCAGAAGAAAAAGGTTTCTCAGTGACATTATGAGACTTTGAGTGAGAAAAGGCACATCTCCCAAGCTCATCTGCAATGACTTCAGAAGAAGGAAAATATACTGGCTTCTGGTTTTTATTGTGGTTACAAGGTAAGGACAGGTTGAGGGATCCCACATGTAGGTAGGAGCTTGTGTGGTTTGAATATTCCACCAAAAAAGAGAGAATCTAGGCTTTCTTAGCTTGCACAAATGTAGACAGGAAAGGGAGGGCTGGATCTTAAAAGCTGTCATCAGTCAAGCATCAAAAACATGGATTCAGATTATTTATTGCAAAGGGATTTGTACGATTTGAGGAAGTTTACCAATGTGTGATGCAAGGAATTTGCACAGATATTATAAAGACATATATCTGAATTATTACATGCACCATATCTAGGTTTGCATTATCGACTCAACTCCCAAGAGCACCCAGAAACACAAACAATTGTGGATTTAATGTCCCTGTTTATTAGCACTAGACTTTGAATAACCTGAGGACAAGAAATGTATTTTATAGGCCTTGGTATTTCCAGATTCTACTATGGCATCTGGCACATAGTGAATGATCAATAAATGTTTATTGAATGAATGAATCCATTAACTCTACTACAGTATAAAATTCATTTTAAAATACTTGAGCATAAATGATGTAATAGCTGGCATAACAGTTTGCCCTAGGGACAGTTAGATAAAATGTGCAATACTTTCATCAGGATTATACCCTCAAAAGTGGTTGGTTAACATTTTAAAGACTCTTATCAGAAGTTCTCATTCTACAGGAAGCTTCTACAAAAGCTCTAATTATCTTTACATATCATAAACATATATAGCGTATGAATTGGCAAAAAGGATCAGAAAGTGGTATTTAGCTGGTAAAATGTGTTTTGTCCACCATATGTGGACTGACTAGAAATACATTATAGGTCCCTCAGCCCTGGCAGAAACATAATCTAAGAATCTAACAAATCTTGTAGCCCATAATGTTTATAATTTGGGGCTCCATTCAGCCTCCTCCTCCTCAGAAAAGTTCAGAGGAATATGAGCATCAGGGCTCCAGAGTACAGCCTACGTAGCAAAATGTGACTTTGACTGACTTTGTTCTTTCCCCACAGTTGTATCAGAGGCTGATAACATTCTGATATAGAAAAGGCTGGGGACTTTCCCTGGTGGTCCAGTGGTTAAGAATATGCCTTCTAATGCAGAAGATGTGGGTTCGATTCCTGGTCGGGAAACTAAGATGCCACATGCGTGAGGCAACTAGAGCGACTGTATGCCACAGCTGCTGAGACTATTGGCTTTACAGCCTGCCCTCTGCAACAAGAGAGGCCCTTGAACCACAACTAGAGAAAGTCTGCACGCCTCAACAAAGAGCCCACACAGCCAAAACTAAAACAAATAAAAAGTCCATATAAGAAAAGAGAGAAAAGGTTAGAAGAAGCTGCTTTAGATTATTATTGCATCTGCCGCAAGTGAACATTTTAGAGACGATGCTAAGTGGAGTACGTAAAAAGACAGAGGGCTGGGACCACATGGGGCTTACAAGCACAGCATGAATGATTGTTCTGTGCCCCTGGTCTAGCATCTGCTTTGAAGTACGCAGAATTTGGTTTGCAATTTGCTTTCTTCTAAAAACAGCCATGTGGCTGATTCCTGTCAATGTATGGCAAAACCCACTACCATATTGTAAAGTAATTAGCCTCCAATTAAAATAAATAAATTAAAAAGATGAATTTGAAAACTATGCACTTTTGAAATAATTAAATAATATTTCTGAAATTTCAAATCCTGGAAATTTATTTTGCCTATTTGAGGCTCCTAGTATTTTTGTTAACTATTAATTTGGGCTTGAATTATAACTAACTTTCTTCGTATTAAAAATGATCCCTTGATGATAAAAAAATAAGATTAAAAAAAGAAAAGACAGCCATGTAGTGAGGTTGTGTGGGAAGCCTATAGCCATCACCGACTCCCACTAATTAAAAGCAACAATACCATCAGAAGAAAATATAATAAGTGAAAGCCACCCAAGTGGCTTAGGTAAGTCCACAACATCTCATCTGTAAAATAAACTACTTTAATATAATATAAAGAAACATTCCTTAAGACTTGCAGACTTTTAATTAAGAAATATTTCATGAGGAAGGTCTGCGTTATTTTCCTAGGGCTGTTGTAATAAAGTACAACAGCCTGGATGGCTTAAAATAACAGAACTTTATTGTCTCGTGGGTCTGGGAGCTAGAAGTCCAAAAGCAAGGTGTTGACCCTCTTAACCTGTTGGGAATCTTTCCAGGCCGCTCCCAGCCTTCCCGTGGCCTGTGGGCAATCGTTGACCTGTAGACGCTCCACTCAAGTCCTCGGTCACCGTGACTTCTCCGCGGGTGTCTCCCTTCACATAGCTGTCTTCCTGGAAAAACACCAGTCACATTGGAGTAAGCCTGAACCTAACCAATGACATCTATGATGACCTTATTTCTTTAAAAAATTGAAAAGTCACAAGCTGAGATACTGGAACCCAGGATTTCATGTCTTTGTTTGGGGGTGTGGGGCAGAGAGGGGGAGACAATTCAACCCATAATCAAGTCTAGTTTTGATCTTGCCTATGTGAGAATTCCAGATCCCCAAAGATAGCTGAATTTTTTTAAGCCTTTTATTGCATTAGTTACAATATTGCTTGTTTTTTATGTTTTGGTTTCTTGGCCACGAGGCATTTGTGATCTTAGCTTCTCCACAGGGACTGAACCTCCACATTGGAAGGTGAAGCCTTACCCACTGGACTGCCAGAGGTGTCCCCGAGTTTTAGTTTATTGATCGAGGGGTAGTTTTATGACTTTTTATTATGTAACAGAACTAAAATCTCAGTCCTTGTTCTCAGTGAGCTGTTAGTCTAATGATAAGGCGAACATATAAACAAGTAAATACTGTGAAGCTGCTGAGCTAATGGAAGCATGTGCCTCATTATGGTGAAGCATAAAGTTTGAGAGATGGAAATAATTATAACAGATTGTGTTACCATTTTATTGAAAATTAAAGATAAAAAAAATCCCACACATTGCCCTGAATTCTAAAGTGCTCTAAGCTCTCGTTAAGAACTTTTATTTCTCCTGAAGAGAAAGCAAAACTTTTTAATGTCTTATCTCAGAGAAAGTAAGACTAATAGCAGAGTAAGATGATTCAGCAATTTTGAAAGTAATTTTGGAAGCAAAAAAAAAAAGCTAACATCCATTTTTTTTCAGCTCCCACATATCTTGTGTTATAGAAAGTAATCAGTATTGTCAGCCTCACCAAAGAAATATGAGAATAGCATTCTTGTTTTCACTGACAGATCAAATCATATTCCAAGCCCATCACCAGAAAAGCATTTTCCTTTGAAATATAATTTTTAATACATTTAGTGCTTGTGTAACTCTTTTTTCCTATGCACTTAACATCAGAAAGTAAGGGCAGCATGCACATTTCCTATAAAGAAAAACAAGAAACAAGAGCAATAATAATAATAAAATTCAATGTTGCTCCTAAGCAGCACAGATGAGCAAGATCTAGAAAGGTTCTCAGAAAAGCTCTTAAATTCAGGCTGAGGCCTTGGGTTTGCAATGTACAGAGCCCTCCACAGACAGGGAATCTTTCCAACTCACTCACTTGCCCTCAATTGGTAAGCTTCCCAATTCTCATCTTTTAGAGAATCCCAGACTCTCTCCCATACCCTCCGTGCTAATCTCTGAGGCTCTTAGATCATTTATCTCTGCTTCCCACTGCCCCCCCTGCCCCCACCTAAAGTTCCCTTCTGCTCAGCTTCCAACAGGGATTGGAAGTCAGGGGCCCCCTTGCTTATTTCCAGCAATCTTACTTTCTCTATGCTGAAGACTTCAAAACCATGCATCTAGAAGCATTTATTTTGTGCATTAAGCTAAAAATACCCATCTCTTTCTTTGTCTTAAATTGCATTGAGGTGGGAAAGCAGTGGCAGGAAGAAGTCCTCTCATCCCTTGACCTGGGGAGTATCTGGTTCCAAAACTGAAATTGGCCAAGGGTGTGCTCCAGCTACAGGGGAAATTAAAAAATGCTTGCTCCTTGGAAGGGAAGTTATGATAGACCTAGACAGTGTATTAAAAAGCAGAGATATCACTTTGCTGACAAAGGTCTGTACAGTCAAAGCTATGGTTTTTCCAGTAGTCATGTACGGATGTGAAAGTTTGACCATGAAGAAGACTGAGCACCAAAGAACTGATGCTCTCAGATTGTAGTGCTAGAGAAGACTCTTGAGAGTCCCTTGGACTGCAAGAAGTTTAAGCCAATCAATCCTAAAGAAAAATCACCCTGAATATTCACTGAAAGGGTTAACATTGCAGCTGAAGTTCCAATACCTCCTGATGTGAAGAGCCACCTCATTGGAAAAGATCCTGATGTTGGGAAAGATTGAGGTCAGGAGTAGAAGCAGGTGGCAGAGGAGGCAATGGTATGATAACATCCCCAACTCAATGGACACGAGTTTGAGCAAACTCCCGGAGACAGTGGAAGAGAGAGAAACCTGGCACCCCGCTGTGTGTCACTCTGTGACACAGGGTCACAGAGTTGGACATGACTTAGTGACTGAACAACAACAAGGACATGCTCCAGCTACAGGGAGAGAGAAAAAAAATTCAGATATTTCATTTTAATCTTATATGAAACTTGGGCCAGAAGACATGAAGTTCTAACCATGTCCTTTTATGGTATAATCATCTCTTATATGTGTCCCAGGAAGAAGTCTTGTGAAAGAATGAAGGAAAGGAAGTAAAAGAGAGAGGGAGAAAGAGAGTGAGAAGAAGGGAAGAAAGAGAAAGAAAAAAAGGCAAGAGGAAGGAAGAAAAAAGTCCAGAAAACAAGTGCTATTCTCTCAGAATGTAACAAAAGAATGTTCCTTATATGTGCTGACACATTCTGAAGGCTGAAATGAAGGACAGAAATTTCTACCATGACATTAAGGATTATAACTAATACAAATACTTTTTCTTCTTTGAGCCATTCATGGAAAAGTTTATATGTTTCACTTTTAAAGCTAATATAGGATATATTAGAATTATTTTTAGGTAAGAAAAAACCCTTAACAATTTTTTTCAATCTCATAATATCTTCTAATACCCTAAATAGCTTCATAATATCGTAAATTATTGTTGTTGCTAAGTAAGGTCCACCTCTTTGCGACCCCATGAACTGCAACACACCAGGTTTCTTTGTGCTTCACTATCTCATAAATAGTTTCTAATTATAAGAAATGCTTTTTTAAAATAGATATTGTCTAAAAAGAATACATTTGAATCAGTTCTAATGAGGTGGATGAAACTGGAGCCTATTATACAGAGTGAAGTAAGCCAGAAAGAAAAACATCAATACAGTATACTAATGCCTATATATGGAATTTAGAAAGATGGTAACGATAACCCTGTATGCGAGACAGCAAAAGAGACACAGATGTATAGAACAGTCTTTTGGACTCTGTGGGGAGAGGGTGAGGGTGGGATAATTTGGGAGAATGGCATTGAAACATGTATACTATCATATAAGAAACGAATCGCCAGTCCAGGTTTGATGCAAGATACAGGATGCTTGGGGCTGGTGCACTGGGACGACCCAGAGGGATGGTACGAAGAGGGAGAAGAGAGGGGGGTTCAGGATGGGGACCACATGTATACCCGTGGCAGATTCATGTTAATGTATGGCAAAACCAACACAATATTGTAAAGTAATTGGCCTCCAACTAAATAAATTTATATTAAAAAAATAAAAATAGATATTGTCTAAATTCTCTCTTACCCTGTTATCTTAAATATATTTTTTCTGATTCACTATAATTCTGTATAGAAGTAAATGATCTCTACAACAAGAGTATTTTATGTAGAAATTTGTCAATACATGATATAATTATCACATATGATTATAAAACAAATTCTCCAAGTCAGTTAATATGAATGCTAACTGATAAAGAGTTGCCCTCTGCAGATGGTGCTTGCATTAAAGAATTTATTTCCTAGCAGGAGTCTTGCATAGTAATTTTTGACATTGCCGTTGACCAAAATTTGCAACCTATAGATGTGAAATGAGTCTGGTTGATAAGTTTATTGAATCGTATCACTCTATTAATAAGATGGTTTATGGCAATACATAGAGCTTGCAGCCATTTTCCAAGACATGTTCTAAAAAGTATTTTTTATTTCAATATGAATGTGGCAGGTAAGACAATGATCTCCATATCCTCACAACCTGTGAATATGGTACTTTACATGGTAAAAGGGATTTTGCAGGTGCGATAAAATTAATGGTCTCAAGATGGAGATATTTACTAGATTATCCAGGAGAGTCAACTGTAACCTTGGGGTCCTTATAAGATGGAGGCAGAAGGGTTAGTTAGAGAAGGAGAAGGGACACAAAAGCAAGAAGTCTCTAGAAGCTGGAAAAGCCAAAAACTGAGCTCGCTTCTCCAGCCCCGGGCAGGAACTCAGCCTTTGATTTTAATCCTGTAGACCCATTTCAGACTTAGCACTTTCAGACTATAAAATAATGAGTTTGTATTGCTTTAATCTACTAAATTTATAATAGATTGCTGCTGTAGCAATAGGAGACTAATACAATGGGTTATATTATTTGGTGGAAGAGAATAAATCAAGTATAATATTGAGAGCTCAGGCTCTGAATTCAGACAGACGGAGTTAAAATTTGCTTCTCTACCTTTTGTCATGTAAAGAATCTTTCAACAATGCAGGAGACCAGGTTCCTTCTCTGGATTGGGACGATCCCCTGGAGAAGAGAATGACTACCCACTACAATATTCTTGGGCTTCCCAAGTGGCTCAGCAGTAAAGAATTTACTGAGGAGGCTTTCAAGAGCCACAGGAGACATGGGTTCAATCCCTGCATTAGGAAGATCCGCCAGTATGCTCCCACTCCAATATTTTGGCTGGGAGAATCCCATGGATAGAGGATCCTGGAGGGCTACAGTCCATAAGGTCACAAAGAGTTGGACACAACTGAAGCAACTTAGCACACATGCACACACACCCTGGGCAATTAACATCGTCCAGCCTAAATATTTCTTGTTTATAAAATGGATATTAAAGTAGGGCTTTCATAAAGATTACAGGAGGTATTTATAAAGCACTTTAAATAGTGTCTAAGTCTTTAGCAAGGCCTTGCTTCTAACATTAGCCACTGTGATCACGTATTATAAATATATTAGCACAAAATTTACCAGGCATTCAAAAGAGGTTTTTTTCTTTTTTTTTTTTTTCTTTTTTTTCTTTTTTTACTATTTTTAGGTGAGGATTGGAACCACCTTGTCTGGGTAACTACTATTATCTCTTCATTGCCGTGAAGGAAATGAGACTTCAGAAGTTGAATTGAACCAAGTTATCTTGAGCCACTCTCACAATTTTATGGTTAAATATGAAACAGAAGATAGAAGAGCTGATTCTAAGAAATACGATCCATCTATAACATCGCAAAATGGAGGGAAGAACAGATTAAATTGTGAATTGGATCACATTTTTAAAAAATATTTTCTTCCAGAAACAAAAGCATAATCAGGCAATTTGCAGTCAGCTTTCTATTATAGATACCAAATCATAGTCTTGGAAAGCTTGAAGGTAATTGACTTTTTATTCATTTTTAAATACCTGAAGTCATAACTTTAACCTACCTTATAAAACAAATGTGGCTTTTTATTTTCACATCAGGATATTTTTAAAAGGTTAGTGTGAAATGCCTATAAATATGCAAAGATTTCAACAGCTAAGACAAACATCTCAGTAAATAACTTAATTGAGCTGTGAATATTTAGTGATTGAAATCCGATTACTTTGTGGCTTAATTTGTGTACTGCTTGACTGCTCTGCGGTTTCAGGCAATTTAACAATGTAGACAGTATATGAAGATGGAATGTTAAATAGTGAGTGAGACATTAAGGCAAAAATGTCTGAGTTGTGTTCATTTTTTAAAGCATCTCGCTCAGTGAGATGCAGGCTCGATTTAAAGGATCCAAGTAGCAGAATATATAAAAGTCATGGAAGGCACAGATTCTTCCCCTACATCTCTGGATAACTAGTTTTACCCTCTTGTTGAATTTTGGTGACTATCAGGCTCATAAAGATTAATAACATAGCACACAAAATCACCTTCCCTCCTGTAAACTGCATTTCTCTCTATGACTGCAAATAAGAATCAGTGAGTTTTTGTGATGATCTAATGCTATCAGAAGACACACAGAGTACAGGCCCTTCTCAGAGATCCCTTGTTATCCCAAAACCCAACTAAATGGGATTCTGATATTTCATAGAGCTCTATTCCCAGAGACACTGAATCTTAAGAGATTGGTAAGTTAGGTGAATAAAGAAAACAAATTTAGACATTGCGTGCCAAACACTGGAGTTTCTCTTCCATATGTCTTTTTACAAGCACATTACGGAATACTGCTTCTGTTAGCTGTTTATTTGATTCTACCTTCAAAATAAGGCCATCAGTCTGTCCCTCTCCACCCTCTGCATTCACATCTAAACCACTTGGATTAATACAAAAATCCTAATATTTCAACATCAATCTCATTCCCCCACCCCAATCCCATTCTTCTCACAGAAGTCAAATGAGTTCTTCAAAACCTAGTTGTGTTACTGTCATCTCAAAACCTGTTGATGTCTTCTTGGGCAGTTACGGAAAAAAATGTCCTTACTCTGAGCCTCAGGGTCATGTCGTTTTGACTATTGCTTATGTCTTTATTTACATCAACATATGCACATATAAGTATTTCAGTATGTAGCCAATATGACAGTAAGCTATCAGCCCTTCTCCATTCACGTCGGTCACATGTCTAGCCATCAACAGCCACATGTAGCGCTTATGAGGAAGTCATAGTTCTAGAAAACTAATCCATTAATATCGATGAAAGTACCAAATGATAAGAAGCATAGGTCACTAAATAATTTGTTTCCTTCACAAACTAGAAAATATTTTTCCAGAATCAGAAAAAAAAAAAATCAAGTAAAATCTTTCCTCCAAATTGTTCAATATTAATTCAAAGTTAAGTATTTTGTGTTAGTACAAATTACTCTTAGCAATTTAATAAATTCTAATATCTTAGATTTAATAGTTGTTCCTTTGATGAGTATTGCCTTTTTGCTTTATAATGATTACATAATAATGTAACAAGTTATGAAGTTTCAATACAAGTATCACATACTGAATGTGTCTTTACCAAGAAGTATTTCTTGAAAACCATTTTTGGCATTTATAATCAAATTAATGCAACAGTAAACACAGCAGCAAGTTCATAATTACTGTGATAAATGTGGAATAATTGTAGGAGCTAATAACATCTATTCTTTAAATAGTGTAACTTAGCTATTAAAGGGACTTAAAATGGATTTAAACATTTTCTAATTTTTATTGTCAATAATTTAAAAAGACAGCAAGCTACAAAAATTGATTGCAATGAGAACAAAACTACACACAATTAATTCTGCCCTAAATTATCTTGTTGT
The DNA here is from genome assembly GCA_006408675.1 of Madoqua kirkii. Classification (NCBI taxonomy): domain Eukaryota; kingdom Metazoa; phylum Chordata; class Mammalia; order Artiodactyla; family Bovidae; genus Madoqua; species Madoqua kirkii. The sequence continues at coordinate 9,020 of SJYC01112144.1, read as the reverse complement.
CCGGTTGATTATACCTTTTTGGCTTTTACATGATTGAGAACCAGCCCATTGTTCAGTCATGAAAGACATTTAAATTCAATGTTTTTAAATGGTCATTTGGACTTACTAAATAAAATCCTGAGTGCCAAGGTCTAAATTGCCATAATCATGTAGCAACTGACTGATGGATCATTTATTCTCATAGCAGAAACATCTCTTCAAATTAATCAGTGGTCACAGGCACAGCCAGACAGAGAAATTTAAGTATAATTCCACTTACACTATATCTCAAATGCAAAATTAACATGAATCATTGTTTTCTGAAATGAGGAGCTGTTGTTGGCAAGTTACTAGAAAAGAGCCAGGTTATAAAAGCTTGGTAAACCTTGCTTTCTCATTGTTTAACGTGTTTTAGCTCCAGCCTGGTTAAGCTATGTCTTGCGTTCTTGATAAAACAAGGTTATCTTTGTCTGTAATTCAGATGTAACTTCACATTTCAAGTAGAGACTGTTTTCCTAAAGGCCATCTGACACTCCAGGCTGCTAGTGCTCTTTCCCTTCATTATAAATATACAGTCTGATGAAGTTATCTTTCCCTGTGGTCTTGTCCTAGGTAAGTTTCATTGTCCTCTTCCAGGTATTTCTGGTTTGATTTTAATATCTTTTCAAGCTTCTGTTCAGCCTTTTAGATCTTCAAATGATATTTCTAGATCCTTCTCCATTCCTGTCTCCTATCTTAATTCCCACTTCCCTTCCAGGAATTATCTCAGTCCTAAATTTCTGCCTATGATCATTCTTTTTCCTTTCAATAGGCTTTTGTGACATTATAAAAATAACATTCCCAAGATCAATATGTTCATCCAGATAAACATGAATACACTTGTTAACTTGTTAAAACAGGTATCTTGGTTTTCTTCACATTGTGAGGAAGAAATAAAAGTTCCAGTCTCTACAAAGCAGTACCTCTCAACCCCGGTTGTACAGAAGAATCACATGGAGGGACTCAGATCAGACCTCAGAGACTCTGATTTAAATGGCCTGGGAGGAGATTCAAGCATCTGTATTTCTAAAAGTAATTCTAATGTACATTCCAGCATAAAAACCCACCCCTAAGTGTCTGAGAAGCCTTGAGCAAGGAAATTACTACCAGCTTATGCACCGTGGAAACGAAGTACTGAGAAGAGAAGTTGTCAAGTGGACTTGCCCAGGAGGAAGGACCTGAGCATAGCCAGGGAGGCTGGGAACCAGACAATGGGGAAAGCTGTCTATGTTAGAGCTTAAAGGCCCTTTGCAAGCAATTTATACTAAAAATTTAAAAGAGAATTAGAAACATAAAGACACAAAGTAGGTATTTCGTGACAAGCTAGCAGCAGGACTTCCCTGGTGGTGCAGTGGATACGAGTCTGCTTGCCAATGCAGGGAATAAGGTTTCGATCCCTGGTCCTGGAAGATTCCACATACTGAAGAGCAACCCACGGGCCACAACTACTGAGGCCTGTGTGCCTAGAGCCCGTGTTGAGCAACAAGAAAAGCCTCCGCAATGAGAAGCCTGAGCACCGAAACAAGGAGCAGCCCCCCGCTCGCCGCAACTAGGGAAAAGCCTCACAGCCACAAAGGCCCAGCACAGCCAAAATAAATGACTGTTTTTTTAAGAAACTGGCAGCAAAGTATAAATCAAAACACTGGATCAGGCCAAAATCAGTCAAAATGTACTTTCATACGTTAAACAGAGATAATAAACCCACTCTTAACAAGACACATGGTCAAAATTAACATGCGAAGAAGTTAATGTTTAAAAAACCCTTCTCTGGATCCAAGGAAGAAGGGATATAGGTATATGTATGGCTAATTCACTGTGCCGTGCAGCAGAAACTAGCACAGCATTGTAGAGCAATTAGTTAGTTCAGTCACTCAGTTGTGTCCGACTCTTTGTGACCCCATGAATCGCAGCACGCCAGGCCTCCCTGTCCATCACCAACTCCCACAGTTCACCCAAACTCATGTCCATCGAGTCAGTGATGCCATCCAGCCATCTCATCCTCTGTTGGCCCCTTCTCCTCCTGCCCCCAATCCCTCCCAGCATCAGGGTCTTTTCCAATGAGTCAACTCTTCACAGGAGGTGGCCAAAGTATTGGAGTTTCAGCTTCAACATCAATCCTTCCAGTGAACACCCAGGACTGATCTCCTTTAGGATGGACTAGCTGGATCTTCTTGCAGTCCAAGGAACTCTCAAGAGTCTTCTCCAACACCACAGTTCAAAAGCATCAGTGCTCAGCTTTCTTCACAGTCCAACTCTCACATTCATACAATGCTGCTAAGTCACTTCAGTCGTGTCTGACTTTGTGCGACCCCATAGACAGCAGCCCACCAGTCTCCCGTCCCTGGGATTCTCCAGGCAAGAACACTGGAGTGGACTGCCATTTCCTTCTCCAATGCGTCAAAGTGAAAATTAAAAGGGAAATCGCTCAGTCGTGTCCAACTCTTAGCGACCCCATGGACTGCAGTCTACCAGGCTCCTCCATCCATGGGATTTTCCAGGCAAGAGTACTGGGGAGTACTGGAGTGGGGTGCCATTGCCTTCTCCGATCCATACAATAAAAGTTAATAAATAAATAACCCCTTCTCTGGACCCTGTGACTACATCTATCTAAATAGGCACTCTGAAGCCACCTTCAACCCAATCAATAGTGACTCTTTATTGGTAAATCCCATGGGCTGCTTTCAGCCATCTTGCAGGGACTCAAGCAGATTTTGACAGAGGTAACCATTCTCTGGATATTCATTAAAAAGACTGATACTGAAGCTAAAGCTCCAATACTTTGACCACCTGATGCAAAGAGACTCACTGGAAAAGACCATGAGGCTGGGAAAGATTGAAGGCAAGAGGAGAAGGGGACAACAGAGGATGAGATGGGTGGATGGCATCACTGACTTGATGGACATGAGTTTGAGCAAGCTCCGGGACATGGTAAAGGACAGGAAAGCCTGGCGTGCTGCAGTCCATGGGGTCGCAAAGAGTCAGACATGACTGAGTGACTGAACAACAACAACAAGCCATTCTCTCCAATTCCTGTCTTCCCTTGGCTTTTGTGACCTTACCTTACATGGACTAGCCTCCCATATCTTAGAAAATCTTACTATTATTTTCCTTGGTGGTTAACCTATCCCTCACCATCCCATTCTTATAGCTCTCAGGACTCCATCTTTGGCCACAACCACAAATCACACTTTACCCAAGTATTTCTGTCAGCTCTGATGGTTTCAGCTACTCTCAAGAGGCTGCTGATGTAAACATCTTTGTCTCCTGCCCGGGTATCTAGTTCAAGCTCTAAAACCTGCACGTTCTTTCAGTTTTCCCAGGTACATTACATGCAATATGCTCAAAACTGAATTCATGATCTTTATCTCAACTTTTAAACTTTTATTACCAGATTCCTTTAGTCATTGTAGTCTGAAATAAGCACCCATCCTTCACTTTCTTCCTCTTGTGCCCTATAAAATACATCACTTTACTTCACAAAATATGGTCTGAAGACATCTGAGAGCTTGTTAGAGGTGCAGTATTTCACTCCTTTTCCTAGAACTAACAAATCAGAATCTGAAGTTTTTGCCAGATCCTTTGTTTATTCTTATGTAAAGTTTTAGTAGCATTGCTCTGCACTTCACACCTTAAAAACTCTCTAACCCAGCTCCCGCTCTTCACCTCCACCCCCATATTATACTCCAGCTAAATAAAATTAGCTGCATATCACAACACTTTGGAAATTTCTTTTTAAGCACCCACACCAGGTTCTACCCCTGGAGAGTCTGATATAATTCACTAGAGAGAAATTCAGGAATCGGTAATTTTTTAAAACTCCCCAAATTATTTTACTGTATAGCCAACACTGACAGCTACTTATTTAAACTACCATCACCCTTCAAACAGACTTTTTAAAGTGAAAGTGTTAGTGTGTTAGTCACTCAGTTTTGTCCACTCTTTGCGACCCCATGGACTATAACCCACCAGGCTCCTCTGTCCATAGAGTTCTCCAAGCTAGAAAACTGGAGTGGATTTGCATTCCACTCCACAGGTTCCTTCCAACCCAGGGATCAAACCCAGGTCTCCTGCACTGCAAACAGATTCTTTACCATCTGAGCTACCAAGGAAGTCCCTTAAACAGATTATTATAACATGATAATCTCCTAAATAGTCTCTCAGTCTTCTGTTTTCCCAATTCTCCTTACTCACAATGAAGTGATCTTAGAAGCTGTGTTTCAGCAGCTAATGTTGACTCCAGCTGGTTAATGTTGACTCCAGTGCTAAGCCCACACCCTGAAGCATGACAGACACACCCTGCGGTATCTGTTCCCAACTCGTTCAGCCAAAGTCATGTCTCACTATAATCTCTCCCCTGCTTGTGCTCTTCTGCATCACAGTCTGACTGAATTATTTGCAGTTCACCAAGTGGACCTTGGTGTTTCTAATTGTTTCTGCTCTTTTAACAGCTATATTTGGGCACAGTTGATATACAAAGCACTCTAAATACTTAATCTGCACAGTCTGAAGAATTTGAACGTTTTCAGACATTCATGACAGGCTTCCCAAGTGGTGTAGCAGAAAAGAATACGCCTGCCAATGCAAGAGACACAAGAGATGTGGGTTTGATCCCTGGGTGGAAAAGATCCCCTGGAGAAAGAAATGGCAATCCACTCCAGTTTCTTGCCTGGAAAATCTCATAATTATAATATCAATAATTCTTTACAATCAAAGGATTGAGTGGTCGGATCTCCTTGCTTTCTCATGATCCAACAAGTGTTGGCAATTTGATCTCTGGTTCCTCTGCCTTTTCCAGGCCTAGTTTGTACATCTGGAAGTTCTCGGTTCGTGTACCACTGAAGCCTAGCTTGAAGGATTTTGAACATAACCTTACTTGCATGTGAAATGAGCACAATCAAATGGTAGTTTGAACATTCTTTGGCATTGCCCTTCTTTGGGATTGGAATGAAAACTGACCTTTTCCAGCCGGTGGCCACAAGCTGTTTTTCAAATTTGCTGACATATTGAATACAGCACTTCAACAGCATCCTCTTTTAGGATTTACGATAGCTCAGCTGGAATTTCATCACCTCCACTAGTAGTGATGTTTCCTAAGGCCCACTTACTTCACACTCCAGGATGACTGGCTCTAGGTGAGTGATCACACCATCTGGATCATTAAGACCTTTCCTGCACAATTCTGTGTATTCTTGCCACTTCTTTAATCTCTTCTGCCTCTGTTAGGCCCTTACTGTTTCTGTCCTTTATCGTGCCCATCTTTGCATGAAATGTTCCCATGATATCTTCAGTTTTCTTGATGAGATCTCTAGTCTTTCTCATTCTATTGTTTTACTCTATTTCTTTGCATTGTTCACTGAAAAAGGCCTTCTTCTCTGTCCTTGCTATTCTCTGAAACTCTGAATTCAGTTGGGTATATCTTTCCCTTTCTCCCATGCTTTTTGTTTCTCTTCTTTCCTCAGCTATTTGTAAAACCTCCTCAGACAAGTACTTTGCCTTCATGCATTTGTTTTTCTTCAGGCTGGTTTTGGTCACTACCTCATGCACAATGTTACAAACCTCTGTCCATAATTCTTCAGGCACTTTGTCTACCAGATCTAATCCCTTGAATCTCTTCATCACCTCCACTGTACAATGTCTGGGATTTGATTTAGGTCATACCTGAATGGCCTAGTGGTTTTCCCTACTTTCTTCAATTTAAGTCTGAATTTTGCAGTAAGGAGCTGAGGATCTGAGCCACAGTAAAAAAAAATAAAACATAACTGAAGTCATGATCTTGAAGCTAAGCAGAATTTACCTTTCACCTCTTCTTATCTTTCATGTACATGGGCACTAACACATTTCTACACAAGTATTATTGGACCTTCTTGCAAAAGTTTATGATCCTGTACGATTTATAGCCATATTTTGATAGCTGCCTGTCTCAAAACCTGTAACTGAAAAATATTACAAAATAAGAATGTGAGGATGATATCTTATCAAACCATTAAACTTGAAGATTAAATGCCAAATTAGGCAGTTCAAAAGTCTTTACAAAGACTAAAATAAACGAATACATTCTGACTTCTGAAACCCAGCTTAAGAGATCCATTTTTACCAAAAATAAATCAACAGGATCTCATTTTATTGGTTTAGAGAGTATTTTAAAAATTAAATTTAGATATCAACGGTCACAAACAGTTGCATTCTTTTTTCAAAAACAATGGAACATGAACTGAAAATGATGCTTTTAACTTTACCAAGTCATCCTGTAGAATGTTTATTAGTCACTACAGAACCCCTAAGTTGAAGAAGGAAAAAGGATACAATGTTTCTCAGATATATTCATGTTTACAATGTAAAATAATCATTACCAGACACAACTGAGCGACTGAACTGAACTGAATGGGTTAACTTTGGCCATACTAAGAGTTAAATTGGTTTACATACAGTACAGTTTCATATATTATATGCCTCAGTCTAGGTCATCTAAGCCTAAGTAAAGTCTGTCACCCATTAGAGTAAATATTGACCAGTGAAGGTTATGCTATGGTATTTTTTATTCTATGAATACAAAGTAACCCGAGTCAGATACAAGCAGAAACATGAGAAAAGCTACAATACTTTAAAGGTGACCCAAGGCTCAGGAAATGTACTGAGAAAACCATATCATGGGAAAGAAATTACTATTAAGACTAGAAAGGTAGGCTGAGACCATCAGGCGAAAGATCATCAACCACACCAAAGGAACGTGAATGTGATTCCATAAACCAAGAAAGACAGGCAGTCTGATTTCCTTTACCAACTCTGCTGCTGCTGCTGCTAAGTCGCTTCAGTCGTGTCCCACTCTGTGTGACCCCACAAGTTTTCACTTTCTGTTGAGAATAAAAAATGAGTTAGATGAAAAATAGAGAGGGTTGAAATAAAAATTTGGATGAAAATAGCACAGCAATTAAAAGCAACCGATGACTAAAGATTAATACATGAATAATTACAATTTGAAACTAGAATAAATCTAACAAAAATCATGAAGCATGTTATCAAAAATCTTGAAAACTGCCTATGAGAGCATAATTTTGCAATAGGACTAAAAGAAGAGAGAAAAAAGTCCCCCATGAACTCTAGTGAGTTCTGAATTTTAATTGAACAGTGTATTTCAATAATTCTCATCATTCACTCAAAGGCTACTAGACAGTGACCCTTAGCCATAAGTAATTATGTAATGATAACAACCAGTATTTAATGAGTAACTGTTATGGTTCAGATATTGAACTATAAGTACCCTATACTTATGATCTCACATAATCTTCATAAAATCTCTAACAGGTGGGTACTATACATTTTTCCCATTTTGCAAAAGAGGAAATGAAGATGGGGAAATTAAATACATGTTTCAGAGTCATGTGTATAATAAGTGTCGGTGGTACTAGTTTTCAGATCTGGTGATCTGATTCAAGGCGGCCTTCTCCTTAATCAGTGCTCTATTTTACATATTTTGTCTATGTGAATTAAGGTACTGGGTTTTTTTTGGAGGGAGGGCAGTTCTGGGTTTTTGTTTTGTTTTCAACTGGCATAGATAACAGTTTCAGTTTGATTCAGTTCAACGCTCAGTTGTGTCTGACTCTTTGTGACCCCATGAACTGGATCCACCAAGAGGAATCTAGTACCTGCTGTCCTTGTTTTGGAAAGAACTTTAAGTCTCTGCTTTCCCGTCACATATGGCTAATCAATCCCTTTCAGAGACCTTGAATTCTTGTCAGAATTCCAATCTTTGCCACAAAGGGAATCCTCATTGAAATTTACCTGACAATAACAATCCTTGCTTAATTTTTATCTAAAATACTTATGAATTCTTGATAAAGTATATTAAATTTTCTAACAGGCTTCATTTTAAGGTTATTTTATAATGTGTGGAGCTATATTGAGAAAAAAAATCACCAATATTACTGTCATTTATTCAACTTCCTGCAGCTGATCTACTAGAAGTCATCCAGAGGAATAAATGCAGCCGTTTTTATATCTGTATGATTATTGCTTTTATACTTTCCAGCAGGAAACAGATAAGCTATTTATTGGTCTCTGGAACTTAAACATTTAAAAGAAACCTACTGCTATATTTATCACACTTTACAGGAAGTGCAAAGCTGTTCAAGACAGACAATGAACAGATAGGTTCATAAAAGACATTGCAAATTTAATAAGCTACACTATCGTTTGCTGATTTCTATTTACTCTGCATGCAAATGGGATTTGAGTGGCTTCTCTTTTTACATTTTATAATAGGGATTTCAACAGAAGGAACAAAGAAAAAACATTTCAAGCTCTGTGTCTTAAGACATTATATTTTTAATTAATTTTTCAGCCTCTTTTAGCACTGTCTTAATAAGAATCAAAACTCCTTTAGGTGTTTTGGGAAATTGCCACCTTTGCAAATGAGTCAGCAGGTCACATGTGTAAATGATTGTACAACACTGATGAGTAGTTACACCTTGAAGATATAAATATATACCTATTTATATATGCATACCAATATACACTTCACATATATGAATATATATACTTTACACATGTTTTCTCAATAAAAGAATAAAAACCACCTCACCTCCACAAAAAACCTATGATTTTTAACTCAATCTTATGCACAGTAAGTCAGTCTTTTAGTATTTATATGACTCCCTGGTTTTTAGTCATATTTGAAGCTAGGAAATTTCAATGAATTTCCAGAGAGAAATTTAAATATAACACGTCAGTAAACAATTGATACCAGTGCATATTCCTCTGCTAAATATTTTAGCACACATAAATTTATTTTCTGTTTAATGTTTCTTTTTACATAGGCACTGACATTTTTACCAGCAGGATTCCAGAACTTATATTCTTTGTCTCATTCATATCATGCATTCCTTATTAAGCATAATATTTTATTAACCATTATATTTGAAGCATAAATGCTTAAAACTCTGACAGATACTTATAGAAAACATTCTTTCAATTTATATTCTTAGTAGCTTTTTCCATTTTAGACA